>CAUYSK010047893.1:0-27500 GCA_963575035.1 Avahi laniger
CTTACACAACAGAAATTTATTTTTTTACAAGTTCTAGAGGCTCAAAGTTTGAGTACCATGATCAGGTTCTGGCGAGGGCCCTCTTCCTGGCCTATGGATGGTCACCTACTTGGTGTGTTCTCACTTGGCCTTTCTCAGTGAATGCATGGGGATCACGCCTCTCTGTGTCTCGTCTTCTTCCCTCCTTTTTTTTTTTTTTTTTTTTAAGAGATGGAGTCTTGCTATGTTGTCCAGGCAGCACAGGACCTTGGCCAATTCACCCCTCCTTAGGCAACCTGGTACTACTCTTTCACTTGATTCTGGGTAGAATCATATTGATGCATCATTCACTGACAGCCCAGAACTGCTGGGCTCAAGAGATCCTCCTGTCTCAGTCTTCCGAGTGCTGGGACTCCAGGCACACACTATGACCCCCAGCTCTTTCTCTTCTTAAGGTTACTAATTCCATCATGAGGACCTCACCCTCATGACCTCATCTAATTCTAATTACCTCCTAATGGCCCCATCTCCAAATACCATCACATTGGGGGTTAGGACTTCAACTTGTGAATTTTGGGGGGACATACACATTCAGTCCAAAGCACCCATTAATCCTTCAAGTGATTTGAGGATTACTGACCTGTGGTCCGAGTCTTGTTTCAATTTCTTGTAGCAATGTTGTCACTGGTTTTAGAATATTTTTCTTTAACTCTTATATTTAATTACTGGGTTGTTTTGTTACCTTTTTTGTCAAATTTAAGTATTTTTGATGAAATTACAATCTGTGCATTTATTCAAGGTTAACTCTGCAAAAAATAGTGTAATGTTTTTATAGATTATATATATTTCTCATTAGGCATATTTTTCTCTGTAGTTATCATCAGATATATATTTAAATATATATTAAAATTAAAATATATCAAATATACATGTCAAAATTATATGTATTAAATATTATATATATGTAATGTATATAAATTTCTTTTTGGTATGAGGCCAGCATGTGTTTATGGAACACTGGCCAAAGTAAATGTGTGGAAAACTGTAAATATTATTTTTTTCAATTTTTATTAGATTTATTATTGATTTACATAGAGTTAAATTCACTCTTTTTCTTTACAGTTCTGTTAGTTTTGACAAACACATGGGATCATGTAACCACTGTCACAATCAAGGTGCTAAACACATGTACCACATCAATCGCCCCCTAAAATTCCCATTGGCCCTTCTGTGGTCAGTTCCTCCCCAGCCTCAGCACCTAAGAACCACTGATCTGCTTTCTGTTGCTACAGTTTTCCTTTTCCAGAATGCCATTGAAATGGAATCATGTGGTAGATAGCCTTTGAGTTTGGCTTCTTTTACTTAGTATAACACATTTGCGATTTTTCCATATTGTTGCTTGTGTTATTGCAGGATATATCAGTTCATTAATCCATTTCCTCCGTTGAGGGATGTTTGTGTCCTTTCCAATACAGATAAAGCTGCTATAAGCATTTGTGTATCGTGCTTTGTGTGGTAAATATCTAGAGGTGACTCAGATGGATCACACCCAGAATCTCACTCATGCTGGATTTAGAGGATAAGATTTGGAGGGTTTTGAGATAATGCTGTTTAGATGAGATTTTGCACTTGAGTTAATTCTGTAATGGGTTGATACTTTGGGCGATGTTGGGAGAGGGTGAATGTATTTTGCTTGTGGGATAGATGTGAATCTTTGAGGCCAGAAGGTTGATGGCGGTAGGCTGAAAAATGACCCCCTTAAAGATATTAGGTCCTAAGCCATAGAACCTGCAAGCATTACCTTGCATAGATTTAGGATCTTTGCAGATGGGATTAATTTAAGGATCTTGAGATGGAGGGATTATCCTGGATTACCAGGATGGGCCCTAAATGGAATCACATGTGTCCTGAGACGAGGGAGGCAGAGGAAGGTTTTACCACACACACTTAAAAGACGATGTGAAGATGGAGCAGAAAGAGATTTGGAGACGTTGGTCTTGAAGATTGGACTGATGCAGGCATGAGGTAAGGACTACTGTAGCCATCAGAGCTGAAAGAAACAAGGATTCTCTTCTAGAGCCTCTGGAGAGAGCACAGCCCTGCCAACACATTGATCTTGGCCCAGTGATAATGATTTTGGACTTCTGGCCTCCAGAACTGTGAGAGAATAAATTTCTGTTGTTTTAAGCCACCAAGGTTGTGGCAATTTGTTACAGCAGCCCATGGGAAGCTAAAGTGTTTGGTGATGGTAGGGTGTTTAGTAAATTTTTATTTGTAAGATAAAGGCTTGAGAAAGTAAAATTAATTCATTTGATTTTGATAAGCAGTTGGTTTAAGAAACCATCTGAGGTATGTCAGAATTGACTGTCTTTTTAGCACTGAATATTACTGCGGAAAAACTAACAATGTTGTTTGATACTATTTTTAAGTCTAGGGCTTTTGTAGAAGAAAAGGCAAAAAAAGGATACAGTGGAGTAGAAAGATAATGATTGTTGCTTATTTAGTGGTTAACAGTTATTCATGGTAATAATATCATAAATTGCCTACTGAATTATGCTGAACATTGTTTGTTAGAGAAGTGATTTTTATCTCGTTAGTAAAAATTGATATCACTGTTTCCTAATGTCTCATTTTATATTTTGAACCTTTTTTGGCAAATGTCCTTTTAAAACTAAACTCATTTTAAGAATACGATCACCTCTGTTTTCCTTAACATCAGGCCACAATGATAGAAATCTTGAGAACCAAACAAATAATTCAATTTGAAGTTGCTACAAAGAGGTGGGGGGCAAAGGGGTCCTCATAACCTTGTCTCTTTTCCTGTGATAACCTAATTCAAACCAGAGACCTTCTCCTAAGGATCTGGTGGTTCTTTTATTAAGTATCTGGGTTTAGTCTTATATCAGAAAAATAAGGTAATTTGGGGGAGGCTGGCATTTCAGCAGTGAAATGGTTGTGGTGTTAGACCCATGAGGTGATTATTTAATCTCTATTGGAGGTGCCTTATAATCGGTGGTGAATGAAAGGAGTTAATTATTTTTTTTTTCCTCCTTCTCACCCTGTGGTCTGATTATTTTAAATGCCTAAAGGTCTTAATAAACAATTTAATCGCTCTAACTGTTGATCTAGAATAGAAGTGCTATAATAGGTTCACACAGAAATGTCCACTGTCCATCTGATTACAGGTAATCATTATTAGGACCAAGGCACACTTTTCTGGTAAATTGTAGTTAAAAATTTTAGGGCTACAAGCAGAGAGGAATTTAACAAGTTTAACTCCTCTCCATTGTAGAACTGTTAAAATCATAGAACTTTTGAGATGAAAATGGATTCTAAAGAAGTCCTGAATCTATTTACAGATGGTGAAACAGAGACCTAAATGTATTAAGTGATTTTTCCTATTAGATTTTAAGCACCTCAAGAATAAAGACAGTAAGATAATACTTCTATTGATTCTCCCTTGACAATACAACTTTTGATGCTCTCTGTTGTTTAACAGATATCTGTGGAATGCATAAGGATGCTGTCTTAGTCCATTGTATTGCTATAAAAGAATACCTGAGGCTGCGTAATTTATATGGAAAGTGGTTTGTTTGGCTCTCACTTCTGCAGACTGTACTAGAAGCTTGGCACCAGCATCTGCTTCTGGTGAGGGCTCCAGGCTGCTTCCATGCATGGTGGAAGAGGAAGGGGAGATGGCAGTGCAGAGATCACAGGGCAAGAGAGGGAGAGGGGGAGAGCGAGAAGGGGGAGGTAGATAGCACACACGTGTGCCTGAGAGAGCGAGAGTGAGCACACATGCAGAGAGGGAGGGGCCAGATTCTTTTGAACATCCAGCTGTTGTAGGAACTAATAGAGGGAGAACTCATTTTCAGGAGGAGGGTACCAAGGCTCTCATGAGGGATCCACCCCCATGGCCCAAACACCTTCCATTAGGCCCCACCTCCAACATTGGGGATCAAATTTCAACAGGGATTTGGTAGTGTCAAACAAACCAAACTATAGCAGATACTTACCAGAAATTTGTAAGGGAAAACTAGTATTCTGAAGGACTGAAAAGTTTTCCTAAATCAGGGGAAATGACATGTAACCTGGAAAAATAATCACTTTCCATGTTGTGAGATTGTACTTAAAATTTTGCATTTATGGAGGGAAAAAATGAAACTATCAAAGAGGAAAAAAAGTTCATAATTTTGCTCCTCCATTTTTTAAAGAATAGCTTTACTGAGATATTTGTACACTATAAATTTCACCCTTTTAAAATGTATAATTCAGCGGTTTTTAGTATATTCACTTAGTTACAACAGCTGTTACCACTACCTAATTTCAGAACATTTTCATCACCCCCAAAAGAAATTTCATACCCCTTAGTAGTCATTACTCATCCTTCCCTTCTTTGTCCTAGGCAACCACTAATCTATTTTCTATTTCTATTGATTTTCCTATTCTAGATATTTCGTATAAATGCAGTTATACAATATGTAGCCTTCGTGATTGTATTTTTCCATTCATTTTGTTTTTAAGATTTATTTGCATCACAGCATAGATCAGTACTTCATTCTTACTGTTGGGTAATATTCTGTTGTATGGATATGTCACATTTTATTTATCCATTCATTAATTGATGGATATTTAAGCTGTTTCTATATTTTGGCTATTATGAATAATGAATTCTTTTTGGCTATGGACTTTTGTGTCAAAATATGTTTTTAGTTCTCTTGAGTATATACCTAGGAGTGGAATTTCTGCATCATGTGGTAACTCTGTATTTAATATGTTGAGAAACCAACAAATTGTTTTCCAAAGCAGCTGTACCATTTCACAATTCAACCTGCAATGTATGAGGATTCCAGTTTCCCTACATCCTTGCTAGCACTTGTTAATATCTGTCTTTTTTCTTCTAGCCATACTAGTGGGTATGAAGTAGTCTCCTTATGGTTTTGATTTGCCTTTCCCTAATGAGTAATGATGTTGAGCATCTTCTCATGTGCTGATTAGCAGTTTATGTATCATCTTTGGAGAAATGTCTGTTCAACTTCTTTGCCCACTTAAAAACTAAGTTCTTTTATTCTTCCCATTTATTTTTACTAAATAAGAAAGGAAGGGATAGTATAGCTTAACTTTTTTTATATTCTTATTTTTTGCATGCATTCCACTATAAATATTCATATTCACATAACTAGAATATTTATGATTTAGAGCAGTGGTCCCCAGCCTTTTTGGGACCAGGGACTGGTTTCATGGAGGACAGTTTTTCCATGGACCTGGGTGGGGGCATGGTTTCGGGATGATTCAAGCACTTTACATTTATTGTGCATTTTATTTCTATTATTATTACATTGTCACTTGCCACTCACTGATAGGGTTTTGATTTGAGTCTGCAAGCAATTGATTTATTATGGTCTCTGTTATCAAACCTCTCTGCTAATGACAATCTGTATCTGCAGCTGCTGCCCAGTGCTAGCATCACCGCCTCAGCTCTACCTCACATCATCAGACATTAGATTCTCATAAGGAGCGTGCAACCTAGATCCCTCGCATGTGCAATTTACGGTAGGGTTTACACTCCTATGAGAATCTAATGCTGCTGATGATCTGACAAGGCGGTGGAGTTCAGGCGGTAATGTGGGCGATGGGGAGCGGTTGGTCACCCGCTGCTCATTTCCTGCTGTGCGGCCCGGTTCCCGACAGGTTCCTAACAGGCCACTGGATGGTACTGGTCCATATGGTCCATGGTGGGGGGGAGGGGAGAAGCGGGGGGGAGGGTTGGGTTGGGGACTGCAGATTTAGAGTATGAGTTTCTTCTATAAAATAGATTACTCTTTTAATTTGTATTAATGGCTTAATTTATATATATATTGATCATAAATACATTATGATTACTGAAACCATAATTATGATTACTGAAACCAACTGTATTAAAATATGTAATATTCCTGTATTCCCATGTTGAGATGTCATGAAGTTTTACTTCAGTAAGACTCACCTGTCGTGCACTTATTTTTTCCTTGGTTTACCTGTGCTTGGGGTAAAATAAAGCTTTGTGTGACCTTGGCCAAATTGTTTAATTTCTGTGGCCTTACTTTCGACATTTCTAAACTGAGAGGGTTGGGCTTAATTTTCAAAATCCTATGATATCTTGTCTCTTGAAATGTTCTTTTTAGTAAAATAACTTCATTTCATAGTGATAGTATATTATATAGGAGTATCCTGAGTTCAATTATTACTCTTAAGAGTAGAAGTTCTCCAAGTAGAGTAAGGAGAGAAGAATATTCTTTTTTTTTTTTTTTTTAGAAGAATATTCTAAACTCCAGAAAGAACACAAGTTTATAGTGATGTGAGACTAAAATCAAAACTGTTTGGGGGATTGAAAGCAGGAAAGAGCTGTGAGAGGCTAGAAAGAAGAGGCCAGGTTGAGAAAGACCTCAAGTGCTTTGTAATGAATTTGAACATCATCCTGTAGGCAATGACACTGCCTAGGGATTTTTAAGCCAAGAGGGCAGCATAATTAGATGTGTATTCTAGAAACATCCTTGGTAAATTGGAGGTTGTATTAAAAGGTATAGAGATAGGAAGTGAGGGAAATGAATCAGGAAACTTTTAGTAATACACAGGAGTAGGGACAAATGTGAAAAAGCTTCTAATGGTAGAATCAATAAGACTTGGTGGCAGGTTAGATGTTTCAGTGTGAGGGAGAGGGAAGGGTCGAGAACGACCCAGGGATTTCTTGCTTGGGCCTCTGTGTTTATGGAAATAATTGATTTAAGGGAAGCTGGATATAAAAACACATTTGTGGGAAAAGAAGGTGGTGGTAAATTTAATTCAAAGATACTTGTGGTCAAATAGGTGAAATGTCCCCATGAGTAGCTATAAATTGAAACTAGGACTCTGAGTAGAAGTAGAGGCTGGAGATCTCTCTCTCTTGCTCTCTCACTTTCTGTGTGCGTGTGCGTGTGTGTGTGTGCGTGTGTGTATATACATATATATGCATGTATATTTGGGAGTTGCAGAAGTAGTTGTTGGGAACACAACAGGGTGCGATGTCACTCAGGTGAGGACCATTGGGGCTCAGAAAATAATACTCCAAAATGTGATGCCTTGAAATGATGGATATTTTGAACTCAAGAAGCAGCCTCGAAACCAAGGTCTCTCTGACCTTCTCTTCCCTTGTCTCCTGCCCTTCTGCTTCTCCTGAAGCACAGGGAGGGGTTTTCTCTGAAGTTACTAGGAGTGGAATTGCTGGATCACAGGTAACTAAGGGAAATTTCTCCAGAAAGAGTACGATTGACATGAATCCCCTCTCTGAACTCCACGTTAACCAGAGAAGATTAACTCATACCACAGAAGGCTAACAGGTCTCTAGGCCCCGGACCCCACACCCAGACGGACTTTTCATCTATTCTGAGGGCTGTGGGGGACCTTCGCTATATAAGACAAGCTTTGTTTGCAGTGCAGTTCTTTCTTTCACCCTCCCACAGCTTCAACCATCCCTTCTTTGTGTCTCACATTTTGTGGGACCCCTGTGTGTTCATGTACACATAGTAAATTTGTGTGTGTTTTCTCCTGTTAATCTGTCTATTGTCAGTTTATGTTATAGACTCAAATTAGCAAACCTCCAGAGGGGAAAGAGAGGGTTCTCTTGCCCCAGCAGCACATAGGGCGAAAGAGAAGAAGACTGAAGAGACTCCATTTTAAAAGATGACTGATAAACGTATATTACAAATCTATTATTAATATATATATAATGTGTCAAAGTTATTAGGATTACTTTAGAGAAAAATGACCAGAAGTCTGGTCTTGCACGTGAAATTAAGTGTCACCCTGGCTTCCTATTCTTTATCTGATTTATGTTATGACTTGTTCTAAAAAGTTAATACTGAAATTTAATTAGAAATGAAAGAAGTATAGGTACTTAAGACTCTAATTAAATCTGAACATTTTGAATAGGGTGGGACTTAGAGCAGAAAAGAATCATAAAGTTCAATTTATCTAATTCCTCAATTTTTTTCCTTTCCTTTTTGCCTACCTATTTAATTTTATTATGAAATACAGCACAAATATAAAAGAATAGAGAATAATAAATGAACCCTTTGAACCTACCTTTGTCTATATTTGCTTCAGATCCTTTTTACTTTTATGAAAATAAAGTATTCTAACATTGTCCTACATTCCCTTTCCCCTTCCAATTTTTAGTTTTTAAAAAATAAAATATAGATATAGCTGAATATACTTTCCCCTAATTTCTTTCCTCTTCTCCTTCATCTGAGGTAACTGTTGTCTTTAGTTTAGTGTTTATCAGTCCAGATATTTCTTTTACTACATCCATAGGATGAAAAATAGCTAATCATATTTTGTTGTTTGATACTTTATATAAATGGTATTAAATGTGTATATAGTTCTATTAATATAATATGCTTTTTTTCAGTAAATACTATATTTTTGACATTTATCCATGTTGATACCTGGTAAAGTAAGTTCACCACTTTATTTTTGCTTTTCAGAATTTGTTAACTATTCTTGACTTACATAATTTGCTTTTGTACAATTTGAGTCAGAGTTATAGTTCTTCTTGAATTTTAACATAAATGTGTAATGTTCTATCAGAAGACTCTGATGTGAATTTAGTTCAGTTTTCATTAAAATTATAGATTAATATGTGGGGAATTGACTATTTATACTATCTTTCCACTTACATTACTTTTTTAATAAAAATATCACAGCTCTGCATTTAGTCAGAAACTTCTGCTGTTCAGTAATGTTTTGTAACTTTCTTCAAAAGTTTTATATACTTAAAAAATATAGTTGTAAAGACTATGTTTTTATTATTGTGAATGAGATCTATTTTTTATTCTATTTTCTCATAGAATATTACTGGCTTATAAGAATTATTTTTATATTTTATATTAATTTTTTTATTTAGTTACCTTTCTGAGATCTCTTATTAGTTTTCATAGTTTTATAACAGGATTCTCTTGTTATTTTTTATGTGGAAATCCATCTCATCTGCAAATAAGGAAGGCTTTGTTTTCTTCCCTCTTGGTTCTCTTATTTCTTTTCATATTTTGTTTGCTAGGATCTATAGTTTGCTAAAGCCTCCTATGATAAAATTAATTCCTTTCTCTTTTCTTCCTAATGTCCAATTAATGGTATAAATTTCCCACAAATTTAGATACATACCACTATTATTGCTCAATTATATATATTTTTCTTATTTTCATAGTGACATACTCTTTAAGAATTCATTTTTTAATTTTTGAAAATATTTTTGGGGGACTACCTTTTTAATCATTGAATTCTAATTTAGTTACGCTTTGATCAGATATAGTCAAGTCAATCCCTGAGCAGAACCTTTGATAGCGTTTACAGGGATAGGGTACAAAGTTTAGAGATCAGTGTCCACCAAAGGTGGGTGCTCTTATAAATATCCTAAGCTTTGATCTGGGACTCTAAAGGACTATACCCTGGAAGTAAATGTGAACTGAAATTAAAAGATCTGTATATGACAGGTTCAAATTTACCTGATCGGCATGAAAAATTAATATCTGAAATTGGACTAAAGTGATCTTGGACTCCTCGTGCCCCTAGTATCAGACCAGAATCCTCTCTGGAGAAAGGTAACATCATTTTAGTCTTCAGATTTTTTTATAAAGCAGTTTTTCACATACAGTGACCCTTGAACAACATGGGTTTGAACTGTATGGATCCACTTATACAAAGACTTTTTTTCAGCAAAATGCAGATTGAAAATATAGTATTTGCCAGGTTCAAAACTCACATATGTGGAGGGCTGACTTTTTGTATTAAGCGGGTTCCACAGGACAGACTTCGGGACTTGAGTAAGCACAGATTTGGGGTATACTCAGGGGTCCTAGAACCAGTCCCCTGAGCATACTGAGGGATGACTACAGTGTGACATATATGAGAAATGCTTAATTGCATAAGGAGACATGACAACATGAATGAGAGACAACATGAATGAACTAGACTCAAAGGGGCTCCAGTTATTGGAACCCCTTGGAAAAATTTTTAGAATTGTACTTTTTTCATGGAGTTCAAAAAAAAAAATTGAAACATTCTGCAGGGGACTTAAATGAAAACAAAAATCAAATAGAAAATCTAGCACTGAAAATACAGTAACCAAAATTGGGTGGATTTAACAGTAAATTAGATATTACTGAAGACAGAATTAGTGCAATGGAAGATGGGGCAAAAGAAAATACCTTTTTTTAACAAATAATAACAAAAGAGTGGAATGTATGAGGAAAAAAGAGATAAAAGATACAGAAGGGATGGCTAACATATACTTACTTGGAGTCTCAGGAGGGCTAGAAAGAGTGAAAAAGCAATGTTTAAAGAAATCATGGTCAAGCATATTTCCAAAATGATAGAAGGTACCCAGTCTCATATTTAAGTCAAATAAATTCTAAGCATGATTTTACAATTAAAACTCCTGAAAACCAAAGATAAAAGAAATTCTTAAAACCAGGTAGAGGAATAAGACAGATTGTCATTGAAAAGAGCCACAATTTGACTGTTAACTGACATCACCAAGAAATCTGCACTGATATAATTATTAAAAGAAAGTGAGAATAGTAGAGATAGAAGAAATAAAGAGCAATGAGATTGTACATATGTGGGTAAATCTGAATGAACAGAGAGTATATAAAACAATAACAATGTCTTGTGGAGATTTAAGATGTATGTAGACTTAAAGTCAGTAGTATCCTATGTGCCAGGAGGGGGAACTGTAGATAGTGTTGTGATGCTTTTATATTTTCCAGGCAGCAATTAATCACTAATCAATGATAAATTTCGATAAAGTGAGGAGCATGTGATTATCTAGAATAATCGTTAAAAGAATAGTAAAAGAGTATGTAACTTTTAAATTGCAAGAGGAAAAACAGTAAGTATTAAATCAATTGAAAAGAACACAGGAAAAGAGAAAAGATATATATAGTAGGTAAGACAGTTAGCATTTAGTGAAATGATGGATTTAAACCTGAATCTATCAGTACTTATAATAAATATACATGGTTTAGATACAGTAATCAAAATGGTGTGATATCTTGTAAAGGTAAACATATAAATCAGTGGAATAGATTGAAAATCCCAAAATAGAATCTTAGATATTTGGTTTCGTTGGAGGCACAAACATAATGCAGTGGGCAAATAGTATGTGGTCAGTTGTGTATTTGTGTGAAAATAACGAAAACCATGACACCTGCCTTATTAACACACAAAATTAATTCAAGATAGATAATAGGCCTAAATGTAAAAGCCAACAGTATTAATGTTCTAAAAGAAAATATGAAGATATCTTCAAGAGTGTGGATATGCAAAGATTTCTTAGACAAGACACAGAAAATACTCAAACAAAAGGAAATATTTAATAATTTGAGCTTCATCAAAATAAAAAACTTCTACAATCCAAAAGGCACCACGAAGAAAATGAGAATGCAAGCTGTGGACTGGGAGAAAGTGTGACAAGGATATAGAGCAGTGGGATCACTTCCATAGAGTTGGTGGGGGGTTAAACTTGTTATAGACACTTGCAAAATTATTTGACTGTATCTACTAAAGTAGAGATTTGCATGTCAGATAAGCCAGGATTCTACTCCTACATATGTACCTATCAGAAATGTGCAAATGTACCCCAAGAGACTTGTGAGTTCACAGCAGCAATATTCACAATAGAATAGATAAATTTTGGATATAGTTATACAATAGAATACGCTATATAGCAATGAAAATGAATTAACTGTAGTTATATTAACATGGATGATTCTCACAGACACATCGTTGCGTGGAAGAAGCCAGATGTACGAGAATACATACTGCGTAGTGCACTTAATGTAAAGTTTGCAAACAGGCAAAGCTAACTATAGAACCTAGGGGTACATATTTAGGTGGTAAAACTGAAGAAAAGCAAGAAATGATGAGGAGAATTTGTTCATTTGTGAGAGGGAAGGCATGGTGATTGGATAGGATGTCTTTTGGAATGCTGGCAGTGTTCTGTTTGTTGACTTAAGTGGTTATATGGTTTTGTTTTGGTTTTTTTATACTCATATTAATTTGTTGCGCCATGACTTTGTCCATGTGTGGTTTTGTGGGTTTTATTGACAATAAAAATAATTTAAAATAGGAATATGTAATGGCATAGATAAATGTTAGTATCTTACATAAAGAAGGAATGTTACAAAAAGGTATGTTTAAAACAATTTTAAATGTTTATTTGTGTGTATATGAATGCAAGAGAGTTATGGACCAGAATGAATTCTAACAGTGGACATGTGGATTTTATACAAAATATGCACTATTTTGTAACTAGGAAACTCTTCATTAAATGTTATTTTATAAAATTAACACTCACGGAGGATGTTGTCCTCTATAGAAAAGATCGATGAGGTTATTTATATTTGCCTTGTTTGGGGAAGGATTTAAAGCTGCTTTATATGAAATAAATAGCACTTGAGCAAAAAGCACATATGCAATCAGATAGAGTCACTTCAGCCAGTAGTGGTGGTTAAAACATACCTTAGCTGCAGGGTGAATAATGGAAATTACCACACAGTCTTTTAATCCTTGACTGTTTCCTGCAGTCAGTAATTCCTTTATCTTTCAACACATAAAAGAACAGTGTTTTTTTAATGAAGTTAATTAAAGGAAAACTGCAATTTGATTTTTAAAAAAGAGAATATTGTCTAAGGCCATGGAATTTGGTCAAAACACTTGGCCTCCTGTGACTTCAGTTTTCTGTTAAAAAAGCTACATGCCCCACCTTAAGGGTTGTTTGGAGTGTAATAATGTAACGTCATATAAATGCTTAAACCAGGGGTATTAACATACATGATTTGTAGAACCTATTTCTGGAAACTATTAGTAAGGCAGATTAGCATTGGGATTAAGAGTTTGAATTATGAAATTGGATTTGGATTTGGATTCCCAGCAGTAACACTTACCTAAATGTTTAATTGTATATTTTACTTAACTTCTCCTTCCTTCATTTCCCCATCTTTAAAATAAGACAGTAGTAGTACCTACCTCAGAGAGTTGTGAGGATAAAATAAAATGCTCAATATAGCATCAAGTGCAGAGTAGTTACAGAGCCATTTTGAGTGTATAGTAGTTTACCAGCAAAATTAGTGAAGAGCCTGGGATAGTAATCACTCTTTTTCACATATTGGTTGCCCTCCATATCCACAGTTCCACATTGGCACGTTCAACCAAGAGCAGTTGAAAATAGTTGAATTAAAAAACAATAAAAATAACAGTAAAACAATAAAAATAATACAAACAAAATCAATACAGCATAACAACTATTTACACAGCATTTACATTGTATTAGGTATTATAATTAATCAGAAGATAATTTAAAGTATACAGGAGGATGTGTGTAGGTTTATATGCAAATACTATACCATTTTATGTAAAGGACTTGAACATCTTCAGATTTGGGTATCCAAGGAGGTCTGGGAACCAATCGCCCAGTGATGTATACCAGGGGACAATTGTATATTTGAACTTTTAGTTTTCAGGAACTTTTTTTTTTGATGATTGATTACTATTGAGCTTAATGCTGCCGTCTATATAGTCATTTATGGGGACATTTGCTATCATTAGGCATAAAATGTCTGTATCCTTGATATGAAATTGGAAATTGGGAAGAGAAGGCATGGAGTTAGGGAATAAGATGGATATATTTTTCTCTATTCTTGAATTTTCTCTATTCTTGTGGATTTTCCTCTTTTTTTCTCCTCAATAATTTCCCAGAGTATCAGTAATCTCTCTTCAGGTTCTTTTCCGTTTTACATTTTGTGTTCCTGAAAAATAAGTAAAGTTTGTGATATTGTGTATCAAGCCGTGCTGTCTTGTTGAACATTTTGATTTTAGAGGAAGAAAATGGCTCTACATTTCAAACTTTTGTATAAGGGTGTGTGTGTGGGGCGGGGGGTGGTTAAGAGGGAAGCTGCATAGCTTTTATATTGATAAAAAATATTCCTTGACTAGCACTCTCAGTTATTAACTACACAGAGCCAGTGTTCCATTGCATTCTTTCATAGACTGAGAAAGGTTGTGTCTTGCACCTGTGAGGTGTCCAAGCCTAATGCTTTGTAGGAGTATCCTGCTTTATCTCTCTTTAATTGGTTTGCTACTTCCCAAACTCCAGAAGTACTATTTATTTGGCTTAGAGAATTTTGAGGCCAGTGGAGTGTAGACATTTAAGTTTTCTAGATTCTGTGGCAAAGGATGTTTAAAATTAAAGGTATTTGCTTCTTTATGCTCATTTTCAGAGGTTACACATTTGAGAAGAAGAACATGAAATGTGTGATGTCTTTTTCCTTCTTAAGTTTCTACTTGCTTTAGGTCTCCATCTGAGACCACGAGGACCTCACCCTTGTGTGAATGTTGCATTCCAGCTATGTCTGTGCTAAGCTTTGCTCTTAGTATCTGCTTACTCACCCAATCCTCTGATGTTCCTTCAGGTTACTGAATATTTTAGCTGGGTGGGCTTGGGAGCACATTGAGTTAAATGTCATATGTGTAACTAGTTTATTGTCTGTAGACAATTGAAGAATGTTCAATACAATATAAAATGAGAGGAGTACCCCATCAATGTTTAAAAATCTACACGGGAAAATAACACACCAATTTGTGATCTCTAGGCACATCAATTTGGTAATACAGTGACAGGGGAACAATTTTAGGGAAGCCAAATATAGCTGCCAGCTAAGAAGAGAATTGGGAAGTGTGGGAGTGGACAACTCCTTTCAAATGTTCCATCCCATCCATGTGTCATCATGGAACATCTTGTCTCAGAGCCATCATGCCTTCTTCTTACCAGGAAACACAGAAACCTGGGCGGAGTTTTATTGCTTTGTTTTTGAGGTTACAAAAAAAAAGACATGTATTAATATACAAAATAAGAAGTATGGAAGCTGGTCAGTTCAATTCCATGGTTGTTTGAGCAGCTCAACGGTGTCCTCAGGGACTCCAGCTCCTTCCGTCTTCCATCCCGCCATCTTTGGTGTGTTGCCTTTATCCTCATTCTTGTTTTCACATTGCTGCCCCATGGCTGCTGTTGTCCCAGGCTTGGGCAGGGATTTACATAGCCATTCTATGGTCTATCCACATGCTCTTCTTTGCTCGGATAGCTGCAGGGTGAGGAGCTTAATCTGGGAAGGTAACATGGGAAAAAAAATACAAGCAATACTGTTTTGATGAGGTTTTAATAATACATCTTGAATATTTGGTGCAAATTAAATGACTGGCATTTTGAATATATGAATTTAAAATACCATATGTGCTACATGATATAATTAATATGGGAAGATTCAGGGTATGATTTGCTAGTTCCCTAAAAAATATGTGAGTACTTGGCAGTATATTTTTTTTTATTTTTGCCCCTTTTTTGTATGTTGAAAATTTCTTCTAAGTCAACTCCTGCCCACCTTATTTAATTTTTTTTTTATGACATATTTCCCCATACTCATTACCTTGGGAAATTGTAGATGTATAGTGAATACCATTGACTGATTGATTGGTGTTCAAGATAGACCTTTTAGTTGCACAGAATCATTTTCTCCTCTCCTCTTTAGCTGCAACCATGTTCTATGTGTTGAATTTATATCATAGGTTCTGCTGCCTTTGGCCAAAACAAACCAAACACTGGGGGAGGGTGTGGTAGAGGCAGGGTAGAGATACTATGGCCTTGGGATCATGTGACTCTGCTTCCCACCCTTCTGCCCAGTCTTTCCCTCTGGTATCCATTCTTAGCAGTAATACGTTGGAAGAAAGTACAAATAATACACACTGGAGTCAGTATCATGGTTGCACTAAAACTACTTTCCTGCTCTTTATGGTGTGACATTTATTCAGAACATTCTTCTATAAGGGTAGCACATACAGGAACAGATGATTGGCTGGCAAACTGGCTAGCAAAAGGTCATTTAGTTCTTTGCAGCTTTGTTTAGTCAAACAAAACCAAAGTATTTTGGACCCAAGTCTTTCTGTTGTTATCATGTAGATCATTTTCTCTTTTGAGTTCTAGCCAGTTTTTACTCCCAGTGTAAGCTAGAATCTTCTCTCTAACCCTCTTGGCCACAGAAAAACTGGATTACTTCATAGGCTCTGTCCATGGTTTTAGCTGAAATTGAATTCTAAGCAGTTTGAAGACATTTTTCTGGTTGAAGGCATTGTCTTATCCTAGTTTTCTAGCTAAACGTTGTCTCATCCTTGGTTTGTACAGTACTCCCAACTCCTGACCAAATATTCACTTTGCATTATTTATTCTTGAACTTATTTCTCCAACTGTCTCTTAGTCTTCCTATCCTGGGCATCTACAATTACATTTTATTTTATTTGTAATTCAATTTCCTCTTCATTAGTTATTGGTCCCTGACGTGCCAATTCCAAACAAATTTATTTTCATCATATTTCTTGAAATATAGAGACTGACATTTTGTGTACCATTAAATGATTAATAACATAAACGTATTTTGCTGTACAATGAGGAGGAGTCTTTATTGCACATACATATCTAACATATTCACTTATTAAGTAGTTTACAAAGATCTGGGCTTCATGTTGCCATGTTTTTTCAGAAGATTACTGTCAGCAACCCTATGAGGTTATGTGATTTTTATGTTAAGCTCAGGCAAACCAGGCAAAATAGGAAGATTTTGTATCTAAAGTTGATTCTTACAAAAGGAGTTTCCAATTTTAAAGCGAAATTGAAAAAATCAGCCTATAATGAATGTATAATTGCATTCAATCATTTCTTTGTACTTTTGAGTTATTGAAATAGTCCTTTAATAATGTATCAGTTTTCCTTGGTGACCATTTAGGCTATTTTTTTTTTAAACTGCTCTTGTAATTTGGTAAGGGTGGAAAGGTCCAGAAGATGACAACACAAGGAGAGTGAGTACACAAATATGGTGTCATTTTTATTTTGCACTCCCAAAGTACCTGTGATGAGCTTAAGAGGTTTCATTCATAAATAAATAAATTTTAATTGTTTACAATACTTTGACATACTATAAAAGTTGAATTATTTAAAGTATTATCCATTCAGATAGCATTTAGTAGGAAAATAGAAATAATTGTTTTCAAGATAGGATAAGGTAGATAAGGTATATCTTATCAAAAAAGTAGCAGTGGGATATTGATTCCTTTTTAGAGAAAGAAATTTCTTTCTGTTTCGAAATGTTAATAGTTGCAAGGGAAAATTCCCCCTTGGGAAAAACATTTTCCAAGTTTCTTCATTGCCAGGTGTTTGACCTTGTGTGGAATCTTAGATGAATAAGGCTTATGGTAGTCTTTGGGAATGACTCATTCCAAGGACCCTGCTTCCTGCTGTGAAAGCTTCTCTTTTCAAAGCACTCCAGTATCAATGAGAATGTTCCAGTGGTCTCTGTGCTACTTCTAGTAAGCACTGCAGCTTTTCCCCTGCATCTGGAATAACTACAGAGGAGGATACCTGTCTGCTGACAAAATAAATTTCAGAATGTTGTCAATGAATGAACTGCATGTTCTCTGCTATTTATAGAATTGAGCCCTATCATTTATTAATGGAAATGAGACTTGCTTTCTTGTGGTCCCTTTTAACACCACTGCATGCTACAGATAGATTTACAATCATTCTAAAATTTAAAAAAATCCAAATAATATGATACTGCTTTGAGACCATCCATATTTTCCCCTTTCCCTTTTTCTCTCTCCTTGACCTAGCAGCAGGAAGCCTTTGTTTGAGGTGTTCATCTGGAACAACTTTTCCACACTTGTTTTCATGTTCTGTTAGATTACAGGGCAGCAGCCCTACCTTTGAAGCTCCTTTCTCTTTTGTTTCTTTGCCGTGCACTCCAGTAATTAACTTTGTCCTTCTTTTATTTGTTCCAGTCAATCGCAGGCCACTCTGCTGAGCATCTTCTCCCAGGAGTACCAGGTTAGAAGTTTTCTCCTTTGTGAGGGTTGACAGGTGCCTAATTGAATGATGAATGTCCCTTTATTTCTTTGTAATTGAACTGCCAGCTCTCTGATTGGGTTGGAGGATGTTCTCCTTTCCACATCAAGCACCGCCTGCGTCTCGGTGGAGGCCTGCCAAGCCTACCCATCCATCTGTCTAATAACATCTAGCCTTTGCTTATTTGGTGGACCTGTAATAAATTATGCTAAACCATTATTATTCTGACAATAATAATTTCCCTGTGTTGCGTGGTTCCATGTGCTAAATGTTTGCTGACTTGCACTGTCAGTGCTGCTTTCCATTGCTGACAGAGATGATGATAAATGACCATTGCTGGAGTGGCAGAAGGCAAGAAAGGCAGAAAATGGAGTCATTTATCATGAGATGACAGGTGTCAGTCAAGTGGCAAGTCTCTATGGAATTACTTTTTGTAGTTTTCAAATAAGTTGTTTTTAAGCAATGTTCTTCCTGGTTAAAAATGGCAATTGGATTGTAAAACTAGAGTGCAGAGGACTTAGATGGAATTGAATCGAGGAAAAATTAATACAAAGGTTGAAAGAGGGAACAAGTTTTTCTTTGCCCTCTGTAGCCCTAAGCAAACTTATTTAGATTCAATTACGATGACCCTGTTGGCTTTTACATATATACTGTACCTTGTGGTACAGTCTGAAGACATCCCAGCCAAGCAATAGAGATTAAAATGCATAGGTTCAGAGAGTAGAAGGAAAAAAAAGTCCTGCCACCACCAAAATCCCCAAGCTATTATTCAGTTTGCCCTATATGCTAGTTGTGGGATCAAGAAATATGTCATTCTTGTTTTGAACCTGATCTGTGACACAACATAAAGTTTTTTTTATTTTGTTTCAGAAGCATATTAAAAGAACACATGCCAAACATCATACTTCAGAAGCGATTGAAAGTTATTACCAGAGGTATGACCTTCCTGCCCCACTAGAGGGTATCATAGTACCTATTAATTGTAATAATAATTATGAATAAATTAGGTTATTAAATTAATTTTCTATATCATAGCCCAAGACATTTTAAGTGTGTTATTTAAAACTTTTAGTGTATTTTGGAATGAGTTTTCAAATGCTTTGCTTGGTAGATCTAAATAATGTGATAAGCCTGTGTTGACTCGTGTGTATGTATACATATAGTATGTGAGATGTAGTTACAATATTATGAAACTTCAGTTGGTTGCTTGAAACTTATTATGAGTACATATGTTGTCTAAATGCATATGCTCATATGCACATATATCTACATGTATATTTGTGAAAGTCCTCAGATTTTTATTTATTTCTTATTTTAGATTAGCAAGTTGGAAAAATAAGATTGAATTTTGATGTGGTTGTATATTGCATCATAGATATTGGGATATCCATTTTAGAGATGAAAAAGAAAGACATATCAAGTACGGACATATGGAGACTTAATGTATAACTGTCACATTTTAAAGGGGCTTTGTATTTTTAAAAGAAAATCTTAGATATTAAATCAACAGCATAGAATCCAGAGGATATTTTAATTTCAGCCTAATTTATTATAAATAGTTTTCAACCTCTTGTTCTGAAACAAATAGAATCTTTAAAATAGCTCTGAATTTTTTTTAAATTGTTATATCATTGTGTTATGTCATTGTGTTATGACTGAATAATTTGTAACACTAAATGCTAATAGTTTGCATTAGAAATTGTTAGTTGGTTTCTTAAATATTTCAAGGGCACATTGAGAAGAAAAACTGTTTGAAATATGCTCTTAAATTATTATACTTAAGATTGACAGATCAACCTTTTCTGTGGTGAGAGTGACACCACTGATTTTAGATGAATGATTTTTATGCATGAAAATTTTATGAATGAAATAAATAATGTGGATAAAATATCGGTGTCATGTTTCTGTAAAGTCATTTTTTTTTTTTAGAATTGAGAAGTGGATATTAAACAGAACGTTATTGAAGTTAGATTTTTTAGAAAATTATTCACTCTGCCATATGTGGTAAAATATATGTTTTGTTTTCAGTAGTAATATCTATTAAAGAAAGATACATGCACATGCTACACATAGACACACACAGTTCTGTGTCTAGTAGAGTTCTTCTCTAAACAAGTCTCTGTAAAGTTTGAATTGATTTATACAAAAGTCATAACCTTCTTGGTGAAATTAACATTTAAATTAAAGTCATAACCTAAATCATACACATAAAATTAAGAATGGCCCATGAAGTGCTGTGACTCCTCCAACTGCTTTGGCATCCAGACCCTCCAAAGAAAGACTGAAAACTTGTTTACATGCCAAAAAAAAAAAAAATACATGCTTGTCTGGAAACATTATAGTCCTAGGCTGTCATATAAAAGTATGGTTTTATATTCAGATTGTAATGCCTTGTAACGTAAACATAGGAAAACAGAGCATTGAAATTTGGAGGTCCACTAAACAGGTGATGGAGCTGCCTTCTGATACCCATTAAGTAGATGATTTCTAAGGTCACTAAATGCTGCATTTTAAAATCTTAGTTTCATTAGAAAGTATATTTAATTATTGCAGTATGAGCATACTTTTGTTGGATTGTCGGGGGCAGGTAGTTTAGGCCACAAATAAAAAGCTTTAAGTATGGTTACTCAGTGCTGAACAGTTGAGTGGGAATACAGAAATATATTTGTATTTCTTTAAATTTATTGAAATAGGAAAATCTTAATTATTTCAAAGAGTTACAGCATTTGAAACAAAAACATGAAGTTAGATTATAATGGACAGTCTCAGAAGAAAGCATTCTGACCACTTCCTTGCTTCACCAGCCTGCTCCCTGGCTTTCCGCCCTGCACTTTGTGCCTGGGGACAGGCCATATTGTTACCTTTCAGACAGATTGACCTTACTAGCCTCTTTTTTGGCAGGTCGAATATCCCTGTTTGTGCTAAGGTAAATTGGCCTTAAAATGTTTGTTTCCCAGCTGATTAGAATAAAGAGCAATTGTGTTACATCAAAACATATTTAAACAGTTTGAAAATATTAATAATAATTTTTTCTTTTATAAAGTAATACCACCCATTGTGAAAATTAAGTACATTTGTGATGGTATAATGAAGGAATGAATGACTGCCCTTAATTGTGCCACTCAGAGATATCTACTGGTGTTTTTCATTCTAGTCTTTTGTGAGCCCATTTTTTTATAGATGAGGTCATACTGTGTAAGCTCTTGTGAATCTTGAGTTTTATATTTGGAAAAATGTATATAACACGGTATTATTTTGTAAAAAGATTTTCATAAACATTTTATTGTCTTCATCATATGAAAGTATTATAATTTACTGAATTATTTCTCTGTTGAACACATCTTTCCGATGATCTGATATTGTAAATAATACTGTGGTAAACATCTTGATGCATGAGTCTGCATTTTGGATTAGTTTCTTAATATTTCTATATATGTAATTACTGATACAAACATTTAAAAAATTAATTTTATGTTGCCAAAATACTGTCTGCAAATGTTGTACTGGTTATATCCCTACTAGCAGTATAAAAAAATTTCTGTCGGCATTCTTGCTAGCATTGAGATGATGTTAATTAAGAATTCAAAGTCTGTATTTAATGTGATTCCATCATGGTTAACTGAAACTACATAATATCCAGATAGCAGTAGAAAATGTTTTCTCAGGCTTTTGAATTATTGAGGAAATTTCCTTAGTTTTCCATGTTGTATATTTATAGACACACAGCTCGAGTGTTCATTTGGAAAACAATTCTCTATTCTTTTCGCTGTACTAATACCATTTTATTTCCAAACAGGAAACATTCTTGGTAAAATTTATTTAGGCTTGCCTAAATTGGTGCACATGGGCATATGTGCACACACACGTGGTGGGTCAGATTTGCAAGTCCCCGTCAATAGTTCAGACGTATTTTCTCCCATCTCCTCCCTTCTCCCAACACCTTGGCTGAGGGGGCCAGCTTTAATAGCTTTAAAGAATCAGATCAATTGAATTTCATTGAGATGTTCACATGGAAAAATGATTGGTTTAAATATGATATTGACAGTCCATGATAAAAAGTAGTTTCTGAAAATTTGAACCTTTGTTTGTTCAATTAGCACCATTTACTTTGCATTATATCCCATTGACTGTGCAAATGTGAATGAGACACAGTATGTGCCTTCAACTGTTCCGTTTAGTGGGACAAGAGCTATGTACATAAATATGTAAAATGCAGCAAGAGAAGTGCTAACAGGTATGTCTATACAGAGTGCTGTGGGAGTTCCAACAACGGTAGGTATCCAGTGCAACTTGAATACGTGCAGTCTAGAAATAAAAGAGTGGCCTTTCCTACTTTGTTAGGAAGGAGTGGGTATTCCAAGCTGAGAGAAAGCGGTCAGTAGCAGAGCTGGGGATGCTCCTGGGCCAGGGCATGGAGAACACATGGAGAAGAGCAAGATGAGCCTGAAAAGGTAGGCAGGTGCTCAAGGTCTTGTTCAAAGGAGTAGGATTGTATTTTTTTTATTAGGCAGTGTGGACCCAGTGGTAGATTTTAAGAAAGGAGTAGTCCAGTCGCATTTTCATGTTGGGAAGATCATTCTATGGCAGTATGAAAGGATATGCAGTCGTGTGAGCACCTGGAAGCAGGGGAGCCTCTGAAGGCAGCTGCTAGTGTGGTTCTGGTGAGTGGGAGTCTGGTGGCGGTGGCGGTGGGGATGGGCTCCCGAGATTCAGGAAAGGAATCTTGATGTAAGGTTGGCATAGAATTTTGTTAGGTTTAGATGTAAGCTTGGCATAGAATTTTGGTAGATTTTTGAAGTTTTATTGTGAAAATTATTTTGAAAGTATTAAAGATCAAGTAACTTTGCCTGACATTTGAAATAGGTACGTTATTATTTTAATCTTAGGTGGTAATGGGTCTTTCACACTCAAAAAACCATCATAAAGTGGGCCTTCTCAGAGGATCTTTTAAGAATGACTTCACTCATAGGCTATACATGTGAGTCCTCTCATGGTAAAGCTAGATGATGACATACAGCTTCTATATAACAGAATTTTAATTGGCAAATAGGCATCAGGAATGGAGCCCTGGTCACCTTAATGGAGTGTTCAGGATGACATCTTTATATCCTGATTACAATTCACAACTTTTCCAGGGATCTGTTGGATGAGGGTTCAACAGTCATTCACCTAACCCTACCCCAAGGAGCTTCCAGGCTAGCTGGAGAGGAAACGAACCATTATACCCGTGTGAAAAGTGCAGTGCTGTAAGTTTGCACAGGATGCTATGAGGAATCAGAGAAAAGTAGCATTAGAAGTTTCTAATAATGTCTTTACTGAATATTTAATTAGTATGTCCCTTTGATAGCATATCTGAAAATTTAAATAAAGCCTCATGTGTCACTTTGATGTGGGGGAATTAAACTTCCCAGAAAAAATAAATACAACCTCAAATTAAACTTAATTTTTTTCCCTAACATTTTTGAAGTGTTATGGGATATAGTTGAGGAACAAATTGGGCAACACAGACATTCAGAGCAGATCTACCCTTTTCAACATATGAGGCACCTCAGTAGGCCCTGGATCAGGGTTCCATTTCTAAGCTTTATTGTTTATCAGCTAAGAGCGCACAGATGGGTTTTATCAGGGCCCCGGGGTTTGGCTTCTCTTTATGTGACCTACTTAGAAGCTTTACCAACCCTGATAATTAGGAATTTCCACTATATTAAGTGTGGTCATATTCTGAATATTATATAGACTATCTAGATATGGGGGTTGTTATTGTTTTACCATCTCCTGTTTCTTTAAACTCGATAGAAGTACTTCGTTGGTCATTACCAGCATAATGACTGATACAGCTGTTCTTTAAACCACATTGCCTTGGTTTATTTTTTTCTTCTTGCCTCTGAAAGTCCTTATTTCCCAGTTAGTTTCCTAAATAATACATTCAAGAATGGCCCCAAAAGGTGGAAAATGGATTTGTTGGAATTATTTTGAAGTTATAATGATCCATAGGCTCTTCCTCATCTTGAATAATTTGCTTTTTCCCCCACTTTGCTTACAGGAAAATTATATATCTTTATAAGTAACTTGTAAAATATTATAATTTAGTATCTGTTCCTGGCAGTTAGATGAAAGACCTCACCTGTTGACTTTGTTTTTTATTCTAGACAAATATCCTGAACTTACTCACTCAAACAGTATACTGTAGGGAAAATGTCCATACCTGATTCTACTTTCTTGTCTAATATGGTTTAAAAAATTATTTAATTATTCATTTATTAAAGAAAAAATATATATTTGTATCATGTGATCACCTACTATAAACTAAGAATCGTGCTAGGCATAATAAGTTGAATGAAATATAATTTCCCAATCCTCATGAGACTTTCAACATTACAGTGGGGGATGGGTTCGAGGTAGACAAGTAGGCAAATACAGTATGCTGTGTACGTGGTTGAGAGATGTACAGGGTGCTCCTTGATTGCATATGAGTGGCACTTAACTTACTCTTGGTGGTGGATTGAAAAAGGTGACATTTGAGCCGAATCATGAGTTATCTAGGTGAAGGGTAGAAGTGGAGCACAGTGACTAGAGATGAGGCTGGCAGAGTAGAGTAGGTAGGAATCAGATTGTAAAGAACCCTACAAGATCTGTTAAGGGGTTATAATTTAATCTTGAGATTTAATGTGGGGCCTTTCAAGTGTTTTAAAGGGGAGAATGGCACATTCAAATAAAAAAATATATCACAGCTTCCATGTCTAGGACAGATTTGGGGAATTTTGTTTGTTTGTTTTTTATTTTTTCAGTGAAGTAAGAGATGAAGAGAGATGGAGGTTATTACAGAAATCCAGGGCAGATAAGATGACAGCTTGTTTTGCCTATCAAAGGTGTGCTGACCCACTGATGACAGGTCCATTCCATTTTTTTCTTAATAAGGTGTCAGGTAGCCTTATGAAGCAGAGGCAAAGAACAAGTGAGATGAGTACATGGTGGATGCTTTTTTGAAAGTACGGAAGTTAATCTTATTTCCTTTTCACGTAATGGTTGTCTGTGGTTTAGACAAAGCCAGAGTGATATAGATAGTTCCTTGGAAATCACCTCTGTGTTCACTTTATGTGTTTAGAGGTGAAAACAAGGGATACCTACGTGCTCATACCTATCGCCCTCAACTTCAGTTACTTAGTTGCCAGGGATTTTAAGGTAAGTTGTTTTTGTTATCCTTTTCCCTTCAATGCTTTGCCATGACAGTAGCATACTTTAACTAGAGTTGAGCGTGGCATTTGCCCAGGAGAAACGTATACACACAGGGGATGCTGACAAGTCTATGCTGGCCTTTTCCTGTTACGGCATTACCACTTGGCTTTGTCTTGTCTAGGTACCTGAATGGAGTGGTGAAAAATGGAGCTGCCCCAGTGCTCCTGGAGCTGGCCAATGAGGTAATGTTATTGTTATGATTTTATTAAAACCTGTGTAAAACCTAAGGGGCCTATCTAGAGTAACTTTGCTTAGAATTGTAATTAACTTAAAAAAAAAAAGATTTTGAGATGCGTTAGACATTTAAATCTCTCCCTGATCTCTCTGTACTTTTAATAATTGGACAAAGAACTTCATGTAGTAATAAATCAGTTGACATAATTAGTGTACTTCTTTTAAGGCAAATGTATAAACAGCTTGGTTTCTTATTTTGTGGAAAATTTTAACCAAACAGCTCTGGACATGCTCTTCCTAGGCTATGTTGTTTTAATTTAGTATGAGAAATACCTGTGTCAAGTAAAGAGATGGATGCCAAGAAAATCTGTGCTGTTATAAAAATGAAGAGAGAAATTATATACATATAGTATTTACTTGGTTTGTTTTTTCTGTTAGCACACTTTTATAATAGAGGATACATGCCTTACAGAGAAGTCTCTTTCTTTACATGAAAAAGCATAGTGTTCTTATTAACACCAAGTATAAAGTGATTTATTGAACTTATTTGTTAACTCTGATCTGCTTCTGTTTGGGGAAACAAATAACAGCCTTACATTTAAAAAAGGAAACCCAGCAGATTTCCCATGAATGAAGAAGCTGTAAAAGTTCATAATAGTTGCAGAGAGCATACCAAAAAAATAAAATATTTAATTCCTAAACTTTAAAATATTTATCCACTGTAATAAGAGAAATACAATATTTAGTCTGACTTGGAACTGCTTATGCAAACCTCATAGAGATGAAATGAAATGTACACTGTTTTTGTGTTGCATTATAATGGAAAACATAGAAGCAAGGCATAAAATGTGTGTTTGCATTCAAAGATGACTCGGTACTGTGAGCATTAAGTGTTGCAGAAGCAGCAAGTTCCACGTGTTATATTAGCAAGGAAGGATGGCTTCCCTCACAGCTTCTGTCTGCTGTACACCGCTGCAGTCAGCAAATGAGCAATTACCTATCAGTTACTAGATGGTTTTAATAGTCTAGGCAATGTCTACACCATCTGATAGGATAGTTAACATACAGAATGGATTTCTCTCCTCCTACTACGAAAACATGTATTTTAGTCTTTTTTTTTTGTTTGTTTCTGGAGCAGGGTGGTTTTTGAATGTCTCTAGACTCATTTGTTACACGTTGATACGATTAATATTAGCAACTTGAGGCATCTGAGCTGTAACTGGGAATTTAGTGATTGTCCTTTATGAAAAAGAGGAGTGAGCTAACAGCATTCTAGATACAGCATCTAGGAAGAATGGGATGCAAATATGCTACTCATTTTCATAGATGATGATGTTGATGACATAAGTTTCATATAGTAGCAATTTATATTCATTTGAATTTCTAATGATAGTTCTGTTGAACTTAGCTTATTTAGCTGACCTCAACTTCCATTTTGCGGAAAAATTTAACCCACCAACATGTTTTCTCCTACATCAATAAACCGGTTATTTACCATGAATATATAGCAATATTTTGCCAAAGAAAAGAAATGGTTATTTAAAGATTTTTCCTCCCCTTTGGCTGCACAGAGATTAGCAGAGAGAGAATCACACTTTTCTATGAGATTGCTAATGTGTAGGGAAATTTGGGCATGACTGGTACCAGATTATGGCTTCTAAACAACCAAGCTGCCATTTTTATATGATAGTTAATACTTAAATGACATATGGTTGCATCTGGTGACAATTGATGTGATGGTAACACTTTATGAGTCAATATATATTTAATCAGTGGAAACTGTAAAAATTGATGAGAAATATATAACATTGATACATTACAGTGTGCAGCGACTCTCTTAGACGAGAGCACTGTGTTTTTGTTGATTTGGGGGTTAGGGGCTATATGTGTCTGTCACTGATTTTATAAATGTCTTAATACTACTTTTCCTGTTTCAAGGCTAAAAATGAACATTTTAGGAAATCTCATTTTGTTAGTAATAATAAGATCAGTCATTCTATTCTCTTCACACAAATATTTTCAAGTGAGATTTGAAGCACTATGAATTTTACTTACATGCTGAATTCTGACATGAAGCATGATGGCCCTATTTCAGAGAAAGATGGACACATGATTAATATGAAAATTAGGGAGATGCAAGTACCTGAACTAA
>CAUYSK010047893.1:32500-36416 GCA_963575035.1 Avahi laniger
TTACTAACAATACTGGAATATTGATTCTTCTACAGTTTGTCAAGAGCTATTTGAGTCCTGACTATGTTCTGGGTACTATGTTAGGTGCTGCGGTGGATAGAAAGAGGAATAAAACTCATTAAAGAATTCACAGTTTAGTGGGATGTGTGAAGCACATATGTACTATAGGTTGACTATCCCTTATCTAAAATGCCTGGGACCAGAAATGTTTCAGATTTTGGATTTTTTGGAGTTTTGAAATATTTACATTATACATACTAGATGAGCATTGAAAATCCAAAATCCAAAATGCTCCAATGAACATTTCCTTTGAACATGATGTCAGTGCTTAAAAAGTTTTGGAGTTTGGAGCATTTCAGATTTTGGACTTTTGGATTCAGAACGCCCAACCTGTTGTTATGATTCTGTGTCTTTAGAGGTTAAAAACATGCTGAAAGGAGCCAAAGGAGAAATGTGTTGTGGTTTGTAGAATTAGAGGAAGCTTCATGGATTGAGTAAGGCTGCAGGGGAAGACAATTTAAGACAGAGAACTGTCTCTCTAAAGGAAGAAAAATGGAAAAGTTCGAGGTCTGTTTAGGAATATTTCATAGTTGTTAAGTAAAAGTTTGTATGTAAAATTAAAATTGGACAGATTCATTTGGGTTCGTATGATAGAAGATATTGAATTCTACACCAAGGTGTTTACATTTAAATTAGCAGACATTGGAAAGCCACGATGGTTCTGAATAGCAGAATGACATAATCAGAGGTTTTATTCATTTTTCCTTAATGACATTGCTCTCCAACAAGATAGATGTGGAGAGAGAGAACCAGAATTGTGTATAATTCTTAGCACTTTTCTATAACTCTATCACTTCTCTTCTACTCAAAAAAGTATATTGAATACAACTGAAGGAAAGTAATATTATTATAAGAATAACTAAATCAACTATCATTTATTAGGAAGCACTAATAAATTGACCTTGTACTAGTTATAAATAACTTGAAGCACACTTTGTAATTGATCATAATACAGAGCTGTGTGTTTTTTGACAGCAGTTAAAAACCAAAGTTGCGGTGGCTCACGCCTGTAATCCTAGCTCTCTGGGAGGCCGAGACGGGTGGATTGTTTGAGCTCAGGAGTTTGGGACCAGCCTGAGCAAGAGCGAGACCCCATCTCTACTTAAAATAGAAAGAAATTAATTGGACAACTAAAAAAATATATATAGAAAAAACTAGCTGGGCATGGTGGCGCATGCCTGTAATCCTATTCGGGAGACTGAGGCAGGAGGATCGCTTGAGCCCAGGAGTTTGAGGTTGCTGTGAGCTAAGATGACGCCATAGCACTCTAGCCCCGGCAACACAGTGAGACTCTGTCTCAAAAAAAAAAAAAAAAACAAGAAAAAAAAACCAAAGTTGAAGATGATCTGGCAACACTGTCTAGAATGGATTGAAGCGAGCAGACAGTGGATGTAGTGAGAAAGATCAACTAATAAGCTAGTGCATCATCCTCAGTAAACCAGGTCTGGCCTAGGGTTTGCAATGAAAATAATAGAGAAAATAAAGTCTATAGAACATGGCAATTTACTGAATACTGGCAGTTAGAAAGTATTAGGTCATTAATATGAAATGTCCAATTTCAAATCAAAAGTGTAGTTAATTGGATCTCAAACAAGAACTAATGCAGTTAATCAAAGTGTGCACCTAAACTGTTGATACAGTTTTTCCATCTTAACAGTAGCTTCCTTATGCCACCCGCAAAGAAGCCTGGAAAGCGGGTGGCAATGAAATCATGAAAAGCATTTTCCATAGCTTGTTGAGAATTGAATATTTTTCCTTACAGGAAGTGGTCCAAAGCCTGGGAGAAGTGGTAGTCAGTTGGTGTAAGGCCTGGTAAATACGGTAGATGACAGAGTTTCCAAGTCCAGCTTCTGTAGTTTGAGCAGCATTGTTTTTTGTGACTTGTCGTCATGTGAAAGGATTGGCCTGTCTCTATTAACCATTCTCAGCTGCTTAATCGCAAGCTTTCTCATCATTTCGGCCAATTGGCTGCAGTAGACATCTGCTGTAATAGATTGACCAGGTTTCATGAAGCTATAGCGAATAATACTAGTGCTAGACCACCAAATACACACCATTAGCCTTTTTTAATGAATACTCAGTTTTGGACTGTGTTTCCACATTTCGTCTTTATCCAACCATTGTGCCGAATGTTTGCAGTTGTCAAAAAGAATCCGTTTTTCATCACATGTAGCAATGTGGTATAGAAATGGTTCGCCTTTATGTTGTGACAGCAAAGAAAGACAAGCTTCGAGAACGATTTCTCTCCAGCACTCATTCAATTCATGTGGAACCCATCTATCCCATTCTTTACTTCGCCCATTTGTTTCAAATGGTCCAATATTATTGGAATAGTAATGTCAAACCTTGCTGCTAATGCACACATAGGTTGAGATGGATTCATTTCTACTACATCTTTCAGCTCATTATTATCCACCTTGGTCTCAGGTCACCCACATGGCTCATTTTCAAGATTAAAATCACCAGAATGGAACTTCTCAAACCATCAACGTACCGTGCGTTCATTAGCAAACACTTTGTTGATGTTTTGAGCTGTCTCCACCGCATTGGTTCCATGATGGAACTCATATTTGAAAATGACATAAATTTTTGACTTATCCATGGTTTCACAAAAATTGCTCTAACGAAAAATATTTGAGAGATAATTACAAGCCAAAACATGCATTTGAAAGAATAAGGATGTACCTTCACAGTAAAAAACAAGATGTGTCAAAGTGGATGTTAGAGATATCAACTATCAAACTTAGTACTTAAGGAAATCAGACATTCCATACTTAATAACCTAATAAAGGGAACCCAGGATACAGCTTAGATTTCAAACTGGCATATGACATGCTAAGAGGAATAAGAGTTGTTTTGAATGGGGGAAGGAAGAAAATTGAATTCAGTTTGAGCTATGAAATTTAGGTTGCAAAACACATTTTGTAGAATAGTTCCATAAAGTTAGAAGTGTGGAGTTCTTTCTCAGAGCCCTACATTTAGATCTGTGAATCATCTATCAATGGAATGCTCTTTCCAAGACACTTCAAACAGAAGGGCTACTCCACATTCTACATGTAAACCTTCATCTGATTTCTAACTATTCAAATGACTATTTAATCTATAAAATAATTAATGATTAAATTTCAATTTACATGGTACCTTAAGTTCTGCTGCCCCCTAAATAGTAGTAAAGTGAATGTACGGAGTTAATTTAATACATATTCCAGGAACGAATGCCTCATTGAGAAGCGAATACATGGAACTTCTCTAGCTCATTTTAGAGGAGAAGGCTTCCAACTCTTTACAAGCCTAGTTTGTTGATTACACATTTATTAAGTGGGAATTATTGTTTTCTTATACATTGCATGTGGATGCTTTTCATCCTCTTATTTAATTTTAAAACATTAAGAAAAGTCTTAATTGAAAGACTTTTTGGGCTTCTACATGATGTGTTTTTTTTTTTTTTTTGAGACGGAGTCTCACTTTGTTGCCCTGGCTAGAGTGAGTGCCGTGGCATCAGCCTAGCTCACAGCAACCTCAGACTCCTGGGCTCAAGCAATCCTACTGCCTCAGCCTCCCAAGTAGCTGGGACTACAGGCATGCGCCACCATGCCCGGCTAATTTTTTCTGTATATTTTTAGTTGTCCAATTAATTTCTTTCTATTTTTAGTAGAGACGGGATCTCACTCTTGCTCAGGCTGGTTTCGAACTCCTGAGCTCAAACAATCCGCCCACCTCGGCCTCCCAGAGTGCTAGGATTACAGGCGTGAGCCACCGCGCCCGGCCAGTCCTTGCCCATTTTTAAATCAGATTATTTTTGTTGAGTTGTAGGAATTCTTTATGTCTTCTAGATATTATCTCCTACCAGATATAT
>CAUYSK010047894.1:0-48268 GCA_963575035.1 Avahi laniger
TAAAGAAAAATGAAAGATAAAAATGATATAAAAAGTATGATAGGCCAGGGGCAGTGGTTTATGCCTATAATGCTAGCAGTCTGGAAGGCCGAGGCAAGAGGATCGCTTGAGGTCAGGAGTCTGAGACCAGCCTGAGCAAGAATGAGATCCCATCTCTACTAAAAATAGAAAAAATTAGCCTGGTATCGTGGTGAGCACCTGTAGTCCCAGCTAATCGGGAGGCTGAGGTAGGAGGATCACCTGAGTCCAGGAGTTTGAGGTTGCAGTGAGCTATGATGATGCCACTACACTCTAGCCCGGGGGACAGAGCGATACTGTCTAAAAAAAAAAAAAGTATGACATTGTATGACTTTAATGAAATTTTAATGTTAATATAAAATGGAAAGTTATATTATTTAATGTGTACTAAAATTTTTCTTTTTCTTTTTCTTAAGATTTGATTTATTTAAGCCTCGATATTATTTCTTTCAGGGAAAAAAAGTTTACCTCCTTTAGCTTAGCCCTAGAAACACCAGATTTTGTGTCAAAGCAACTTTTTGATGGACTAATGGTCCATAGCTCATCTTTTTGGACCAATCTTGGACTTACAATTCTCACTTGCCACACCATAATTCAGATTCAAGATTGGTGAAATAGGAGGTACCTCTTGATGGAAGGTTGAGACAGTTTTTATAATTTATACCTGTCTAGGAATTTTTCCATTTCATCTAAATTGTCAATTTTTTTGCATAGAAATGTTCATAATATTCTTTTATAATACTGGTGATATTGCTATTGTGACTAATTCTGCCTCTCTGTTTTTGAAGATTGGTATTATTTTAGCTTTATGGAAACAAAAGAATTATAATTAATGCCACTTAGCATATTAATTGAAATAATATTTGGGGATATATAACAAAAAAATACTGGAGCAATTTTACAGTAGTTTAGTAATAGAAAGTATTGCTCATTTAATAAACACAAATAAGTTCGTGTACACTTGATTCACAGATGTAGCCACAAACTATTTTCTAGAGATACTTTGGAGTTAAAGTTAATAATATCAGGACACAATCCTTAAGAGGAAGCAGATAAAAATTACATTAATTCGACTCCCTATACTGTGACTACATTCTGAATGCTGAAGACACACATAAACAATTATGCCTGTTTTAGTGGAGCAGATCTCTCTACCCATGGCTACATTCAAGAAATCTTTTATTAATGAATTCCCTGCTTATTATTAGTCATTATTCATTCCTGTGCAATTTTAGGAAGAAAGAATGACAGTCTTTTCAGATTGATATCAAGCTTGATGATTTTTTAACCAGGATGAGAAAACATTGGATTCTGCCAGTAAAATCTAGTCAATTTTCTCACATTCATCTCTCTTTTATAACAAGATGGGCCACTCATTACAGAAACATTTTTATGTTGCAATAAAAGTGTATAATTTAAAGTATCATATTTTTTCCAAATTCTTATGAAGTGTTTCACTTAAAGCACACATAAGTAAAAATTCTTCCATTCCAATATTTTTTTAATTTTCATGATAATCAAAATATGATATTCTTTGTATATATATTTGTCCATAAACATTTAATGTATCTTTTACATACATTTGTTGTCTTTATACTTTTTACATTATACTTTACATGGTCATTTTTTACTAAATTCATAGAAATAGACATGACATGCCAGATAACTGAGATCATGCTTTGTAAGTTCAGGCTATGAATTTTCTTTGGAGGATGATTTATGATTCTATAAAATACCAAGATACTATAATGACAAAGTATATTTTATTAAAGACTTAACACATAAACGTAAAAATTATAGACATGGTCAGAATGTGTATGTATGTATACACATATACATTTACATATAAATGTATGTACACATATTTGTGTTTGTGTACGGACATGTGTGTATAAAATTTTGTATATCCATTACATTAAATGCAATAAAATAATTTGGTTTAATAAACTCAGACCAGCTGGTAACAAAAGATGTTATTTTTATATTCATGTTTATTTTAATAAATATATTAAAATAATGGGAAATAAAATAAATTATTCTTGAATAGTTTTAAAGATATATGTTACATTTGTTCTAGAAAACCTGGGCTTTTGTATGATTTCCACTGGAAAAAAAGTGCTGAATCACATCAGTAAAATGATCTAAAGATACACCTTACTGGAAAAAAATCAATAGTCTACTTAAAATCATTCACAAAATTTAAATCTTGGGAATATAATCTTCCTTCCCCATATTTATCTATAGCTGACACTGCCCTCTTCCAGAGATTAATTCTCATGTTGTTTTAAAACTAATATTTTGATTATTTCATAAGAATGTCAAAGTCAAACTATAAGAAGTAAACTCTTCTAATCTAGGACTACCTCATAAACTCTGTTCCCACTCTATGCTGATGGTTTCAGCATCTACCTGCTCACTGAAGGTAGAAGCTTCAGATGCTTAAAATCATGAGATTCCTTTCTGTCTGAAAAATATAGTAAAACCTCCTTAAAATCAACTAACTCCAACCAATAGTCCCATTCTCACACACAAATATGCACACTTTTCATTTCTATCCTATACTACTACTTAAAATTATTTCAGTAAATCATATACTATCTTATTCCTTTACTTTGGTGGGCAAAGAATATATCTATTAATTTATTTAAGGCCTACTGTGTTCAGATATTGTTCAAGCAATTGAGACATACAAATGAACAAAAGAAAAGAAAAATATTGCCTGAATAAAGTCTATTAAGTTTAGCCTGGAGTTCAAAAAAAAAGGTATAGGCTGGAGATATGAATTTGGAGTATACAAGTTATGTAAATACAGGAGATGTAATTAGATCACCAAAGGAGTGAGTGTAGATACAGAAAAAAATGGACAAAGGTTAAGGAAGAGAAAAAGAATGACCAGAAAGAAACTGGTAGGCTCAATGGATGGAGGGTCACAGCAAGGCCAATAGATTTTGGATTTGGAATTCTGGAGGAAGTAAGCTAGAAAGAAGGGGGAGCAATCAAGGAATGAGACGTATAAAACCTAGATGATGGAAATTGACATGGTCTAGGCTATGACCACACAAGTGAGTGGCTGAGATAAGTGGTAGTCAAGCCCCTTATAGGGAAGTATTAAAAGGAGCAGAGAAGACAATAGATTGGAAAGATTGCATTTGTATTTATTCAAATCACCAAGAAATAAGATGCAAGTCAATTTGGTGAGAATAACAATGAGATAGTAGCTAAAAATTGTTGAGAGATGAATGGAGTCTCTAGATATTTGTAAATGACAGCACAATGAGGAATAGTCGTCATGTACTGTAAGACAGGAGATTCACAATTCTTAGTTTTATAGAAACTGAAGGGAGAAATGTCTTGAATTATCTATGAGGGAACTGAAGAAAACATACTTTACCTTTAATCCCAGTGGACTTAGAGGTGTGAGAAAAACTAAATACCACTTGAGAGAACTTTAGGGAAAAAAATTGTCATCAGGAGAGATCAAGGTTTCTGTTCGAGTAAAATGTGGAAGGAAAGCTCAAAAAGCCATAGACAATATGGAATATTTTGCTATAGACAGATGGACCATGAATTGTAGAGAGTTTGAGAGGGGTCAGAGATGGGGACCAAAAAGGCCATCTGTGGGGCTAGACATTATACAGGAGATATGCCAGGAGGTATAAAGAAGTTTGAGGCTTCCTGTAGTAACTGTGACAACCTCATGAGTTTAATCCTAATAAAATCAAGTTATATAGTATTAACAAAAATGTGATTTGGGGGACATGGAACAGGTAATAGGGATGAGATTCTGGTCAATGAACAGGGATAAACCTGGTCATGGGTTGTATAGATGTACTTAGAGTACATAGACGTAACTGAAGACTTCATAGGAAGTTTATCTTATCCTAAGGAGAGTTCCCTCATATCCTCTGCTGATGACGGGCTGAAAGCTTGGGGAATACTCCCCATCTTTTAAGGCCCAGTTGAAATATCAATCTCTCTATTCTCTGACCACCACTAGGGAGTAGATTTATTTTCTCTTCTTGTTTCCCTCTGTTCACCCAACTGTCATCACATGTGCCTGCAAGTCTTTTCTACTACCCTGTGAGACTCTTCAATGCAGGAATAATTTACTTTAATATCAATAATGTCTAGCATAGTGTCTGGCATATAGTCAAGAAGAAGACTTTGTGGTTGGAGGATGAAAGCATAATATTCTAAATAAGGGCTTCTAAAACATTAATTTGCACATAGATCACATAGGGAGAAATCTTTTTAAAATGCAGATTATTGTGTCTGGTTTGAGAATGAAATTTCGTGTTTTTAACAAGAGCTCAGGTAGTGCTGATGCTGCTGTTCCTCAGCCATACTTTGAATTGGTAGGTACTAGAATATACCAAATAGTAGACAATTATACATTGAAATTGTGAGTATAGTACTTTGTTCCTTGGGTCATTAAAAAAAAAAGAACCACGCTTTTGCTGATTTGTTATCAATAGATTTGTTTTCTTACCTTTTAAATTTTGCTTTGCTAGAATCTTTGATAAAGCTTTAAATTTAATGTTGAATTCCAGGTAATGGTACATTATTGTCCCTAGGAGATTGAATCAGATAAAGTAACTACGAAGTTTTATGAAGAACAGTAGAACAGTTAGTTGGTGAGTAATTGACTAGAATAATGCCCTCTGATGAACTTGTCTTTTGTCCACAGTGGTCAAGGACATGCGGTGTCAAAAGAAGTGATCTGACGTGAAAACAGAATAAACTGCTTTAGAATTCATTTAACAAAAGAAGCATAAAAGTCATACACTGAAAATTACAAAACACTGTGGAGAAAATTCAAGATCTAAAAAAATGAAGAGAAGTTTTATGTTCCTTGATTATAAGACTCAATATTGTCACAATGGCCATTACCACCAAATTGATCTATAAATTCAATGCAATTTCTGTCAAATTCTCTGTAGGCTTATTTGTAGACATTGAAAAGTTTATCTTAAAATTTGTGTAGAAAATAAAGAAACTAGAATACTTAAAACAATTTTGAAAAATAACACATTTGGAGGATTGTACTATTCGATTTCAATTTACTTTAAAGCCACAGTAATGAAGACAGCGTGGAATTGAAACACTGATAAACATATAGATTAATGGACCAGAATTGGGAATTCAGAAATAACCTCATACTTCAAGGTTATTTATTTTCAACAAAGATGTCAAAACAATTTAAGGGGAAAAGTGTATTCTTTTACAAATTGTGCTGAGACAATTAGATATTCAAAGACATCAAAAAAAAAATAAAAGCAGGAAGAGCAGTAGGAGGAGGGGGAGTAGGAGGAGAAGTAGATAATGACTAATCTCACACTATACACAAAACTTCGCTCGAAATGGATCATAAACCCAGCAATTCTACTTCTTGGAATGTAGTCAAGAGACAATGCTTAAATACCTACACAAAGACATATATTCAAATTTCATAGCAGAATTAAGTACTCATAAGAGCTTAAACTGGAAATAATCCAAATGTCTATAAGTGGTGATTAGAGGAAAATAATGGAGTATAGTCATAAAATGAAATAATATTCAACAACTAAAAGAAAAGAAATATTGGTAAATGCTACATATGAATGAACCTCAAAAACATTATGCTAAGTGAAAGAAATGAGACACAGAAGAATATGTAGTGTATTATTCTTTTTATATGCAATGTTCAAGAAAGGCAAATTTATAGAAACAGCAAGCAAATTAGTGTTTTCTAAGGCTGAGAACAGGAGTGGGATTAACTGAAAACAGGTAAAAGCCACCTTAACGATGATTAAGATGTAGAGTTACTAATCATTTGGGCTTGCCTCAGACTAAAGTGTTTCCTGGGATGTGGGACTTTCAGTACTAAAATCAAGAAAATCTGAAAAACCAGATGAAGTTCATCATGCTATGAAATGTTCTAAAACTGAATTGTGGTAATAGTACACAATTCTAGAAATTTACTAAAATCATTGAATTGTCACCCACAGTGATTGAATTTGTGATATGTAATTTATATTTCAACAAAGCTGTTAAAAGTAAATGAGACTATAAATGTTAAAAAGAAGAAAAACATTGTCTAAATTTACTAATATAATAAATTATAAACAAACTTTAGTTTTGTATTAATTTTTGAAAAATATAAAATTGTACATTAAATTTTCAAGAAAAAGCAAATGTGTTATACAAGTTATATAAAAATAAAACTAAAAGTCAATGTCAATCTAGTGCTAAGCTAAAGATGGCACTGTTTTGTAGAGTAAGTTGAGAGTTTAGTAAATTCGAACATCTCCCCAGAAATAACTCATTTCTCTATGGGGGGAAAAATTTCCTTTGTGTTAAAATTTTTAACTTTTTTTAATGTAAATATAACGTGTAAAGGTGATTGGTTTTTAGTGAATTGTTTTCTTAAATTTTTAATAGTTACTTGACGAAAATAAAAATAACTTTTTTTTTCATATAAAACACACTATGGTATTGCAAAATAGTTTTATTTTACTCATGCAAATTTCATTTCACAGTACCTTATACATCTCTAATAGTTTATAGTGGTTTTGCTTAAAGAATTATAGCCGAGGGCATTCCATGATTTTAGGGTTCCAGAAGGAAAGCATTATTGCAAACATGCAACTCCAACAAAACTCCCCTCTAATGGCCCAGTGTAGAGCTTAGTTCATGCACCGTTTCAAGGAATCCCTTTTTTTTTTTCCTACCACTTTCTCTATTTCCACAGTTATATAAAATCCCCACGCAATAAGAAGTGAAGGGGGAATTAGAAAAGAAAAAGGGGTTAGATCAAGTGTCAGTTCGTTCCTAATACCTTTGGAATGAGTTTGAAGGGGCTGTAAAAGCATCCAGATAGATTAATGAGAAATCCCAGTAAGTTCTGCAAACATTTCTGGAGGACTGAAAAATTTGCAAATATATTTGTCAATACATCCAGTCTAGCACCAGAGCATCCCTGAGCTTATGAGTGCAGAGATAGCTGAAAGACTCATTTTTCCACTTATTTTTCTCTCTTCTCACTGCTACTTTGTCTGGTTTTCATTGCTACATTTCTCTTCTCCCCTGAAATTGTATAAACTATACTACCGACTTTCATGGAAAATTTTTACTAAGCATGATATCCTGACAAAAGATTTATGAGTTGTCATGAGCTATCAGAAAAAAAATCTCTGAAGATATAGATGAATACATGTGCCTCATATTTGAGACCAGCAAGTGCATGAGAAATGATGGGACCGGGTCAGAATTGCGTTTTCTCCAGAGTTCTAAAAAATTCATTGGCATAGAGCTTGTAGTGAAGGATCAGATTGAAAATTATTTTACAATTCATGTCTAACACATATATATCTGTGTTGTTTTTTTAAAAATATTTTGATAAGTCATATATCAATTCATATTCTTTGTACTATAAACATGCTCCTTCTAATTAAACTACATCTATTGAAATAACTCAGTGAGAAAAAATTTAATATTATGAAGTATACCATGAAAATATCTAATAATTCATAAGGTTCTTCACTATAAAATGGAATTCAGGAAAAATATCTGTGCATGGTCAAAAAAACTAAACACTCTAATGGATCAAATATGTAACATGATATAATCTAGATACTTTCATGGTATTACTTGTGTCAGATGAGATTTTGAAGAGTCACATAAATAACTAATAGATGAAGTTGTGCTGTAAATCACACACCTATAAATGTCCAAGAAAGCAAAGAAAACCTGAAGTGCAATGTAAAATTCAATTATTTTCTGTTCTAGAGAGTAGCCTGTCATCAATGATTTTACAAAAGAGACAAGATTCTACCTCAACAGAACTAACATAATTTGACTGACATAAACATCCATAATACAAAACAAATTTCTCTAGACAGATTTATGCAGTAGCTAGGATGTCTATTTTGTGCATCTTCAGCTTTAATCTTCTGGAAACTAGGTGCCGGAACATATTGTGTTATTATATTTCCAACTCAACAAACTAGAGATAACCTAAGGTACGCTGTTTTTTAGGATCAGTTAAAAAGCAAACAAAAGAAACAAAAAAAGTCATAATGCATTTCAACAGTAATAATTTTAAAGCTGCAAATGCAGCTGGTAAATGCCAGGAGAATTAAACATGGACAACGGTTTTGATTTTTTTTTTAAATAAAAAGTTTTTCTGTGCAGATGTTTAATGCAGGAGAACTTCAGGAATTGCTGCATATTTGATGCTTTTTACTAGAATGTGAAACCCTATAAAATCTTTCTTGAACAGGAAATCAAAGATTCTGAGAATTGAAATGTATTGATCTATTTCACATACCCTGACACATTTCATCATTGTCCTCACTGTATTAAACAGACAAATTCCCTCTCCAAACTTTGCTCCGATTCTATTCAGCAAACTTCATTCCACTCTTCCACTCTTCATCTAATATGAACCTGACCATATTCACAGGAAAGTGACTCTGCGATGGTTAATTGTATGTGTCAGCTTGAGTGGACTAAGGGATGCCAAGGTAACTAACAAGTAAAACTTTATTTCTGGGTGTGTCTGTGAGTATGTTTTGGGATGTGATTTTTATTTGAATTGGTGGACTGAATAAAGAAGATTCACCCAGTTGTGGACCCAAATACAACAAAAAGACTAAGGAAGACAGAATTTGCTCTTTTTTCTTTGAGCTGTTACATCCTTCTTCTGCCCTTGAACATCAGAGCTCCTGGTTCTCAGGCCCTTGGTCTCTGGTACTTACATCAGAGACCCCTAGTTCTCTGATCTTTGGATTTGAATTGGGAGTTATACCATCTACTCCCCTGGTCCGCAGGTCTTGGGGTTCAAATTGAATTATACTACCAGCTTTCGGTGATTTATTATGAGAATTGGCTCAGGCGGTTAAGAAGGCTGAGAAGTGCCATAATCTACTATCTACAGGTTGGAGGACCAGGAAGATGTAGATATGTTTATCTATCTATCCATCCATGTACGTCCCTGCATATGTGTGTATATGTATGTGTGTGTGTGTATATATATATATATATGTATAAGTATATGTGTGTGTGTGTGTGTATGTTTCCCCAAAGAACCTTGACTAATACAAACTCCCTAGTTCATCTTTTCTGAGATAAGTTGTGCCCATGTTGTACTCAATTATATCTCCTCTTGAAAATCATTGTTTAGAAGGGTATTCATAAGAAGGAAATGCCTTCAGAAAAGGTGCTAGAGAAAGGAAAGGTTTACACTTTGTCTCACAGATTGATCTTCAGCAATGTTATCGCTTTGGGAGCTTTGAAGAAATGCAGAATTTTAAACTTTATTCCAGACCTACTGAATTGAAATCTTCACTTGAACAAGTTCTGAGGTGATGCTAATGTACATTAAACATCGAGTAATGCTGGCCCACGATACATGTATGTGGAGTCAGACCAATCTGCTAGAAAGCTATCGAGGCATAGTAATACATAGTAATACATATCAGCCCAATCTGCTAGAAAGGTATTGAAGCAAAATGTATACATAATAATATATAAATATTCTTTATGGAAATATAGATAGATATTAACCTGAAAGATAATTAGGGATGTAGGATTAAGAGGTTTTTATATATGTGTGAAACTGAAAACAGAAAAATTAATATTTTACAAACAATTATGGTAAGCATATTTTAACTGATTGATATAATATTGTTAAATAAACTAGTATATAAGGTATTTCTTATCTAATCAAATGATAGTGATTAGCCATAGAGCATTATGTATGTACGTATAGATAGATAGATGAGAGGTAGTTAGATATTTTTTTAAGCACTTAAGAATAGGTTACAGATATCATATTACTTTACCCATAAATATTTGTGTGTCTTAAGAATGATGGCATCCTCTTAGATAAATGTACTACAATTGTCAATGTCAGAAAATTCAATACTGATATGATATTGAGTTATCATCCACTCCATATTTCATATATAATTTTTTCATACTGTTGCAAAAATGTCTATTTTAACTATTTTCCCCAGTTCTAAATTTCCACCCAGGCTTATGAATTAAATGTAGCTGTCATGTTTCTTTAATTTGTTTTATCTAGAACAGTTTCTTAACTTATTTTGCAATTATTGACCTTAATATTTTTGAAAAGTACAGACTAGTTATTTTCTTGAGTGTCCCTCAATTTTGACCTGAGCAACATTTCCTCTTATTTAGATTCAGCTTATGGATTTTGGCAGGAATGCCAGAGAAGTGATAACACCTTGGTCAGTATAGCGTGTCAGGAGACATGTATTAACAGGTTTGTTGGTTCATCCCAGTAATAAGTGGTGTCCCCATGTCACATCACTATAAAGTTACTATTTTTCCTTTTGTGATCAATACATCATTAGTGAGAGATATTTTACAATTGTATATACATCCTGTTCATCATTAAATATTCATCCACTAGTTACAACATCAAGATGATTCTTGCTTGAATTAATTGCTATAAGAACTGTTGACAAGTTGAGCATTTTATATATTTGAAAAAATGTAGTTTTGTTCCAGGAAAGGCTTATTATTACATTTCATTTCCATATTTCTTATTTTACTCAGGTAATACCAGTGTAAAGATCTTGCAACCAAAAACATCACTATTATTATTAGGCCAACACATAAGATCAACTTCAGGCATGTGATGGCTTATTTTTATATTTCTAACCTTTAGCATTTAATTGCTCTGGAATTTTGGGTAGGTAACTTACTCTCCAAGCTTCAATTTCTTCATTTCAAATTGTAAATTATGTTGACTCTGAAGGGTCTTTGTGTGATTAAAGTAGTGTATATAAAGTATTTAGCATTGGCATAATACCTGCCAGGTAGAGAGCAGAGTGAATGGCTCTTCACATATATCCTGGAGAATTCATCAGTGGCTGTTAACACAGGGAGACAGTTGAGAAAGCCAAATTCTAGAGTGTAATTAGAGCCCTATATAGGTCTGTGTCTATGTGAGGAAAGTGTAAACTTTGGTCATTCTAATAGCAAAAACAAAACACATTTTACAGAAATCAAGTAAACGAAAAAGCTCCAAACGTTACCTACTCACTCAAGCACATAATAGCTTTGTGATATCAGTCAAGTTACATAACCTCTCTAGGTGTCAGCTGTCTAATCTGTAGGATATACATAAAGTGATTAACATGCCTTTGCCATGTTGTTCCTGGACGATAAATGCCATTGTTACTAGTATCTGTAATGCATCTAAAGATTCTGTTCTTAAAACAGCATCTTTGGCTGGGCACCATCCCTCACGCCTTTAATACCAATGCTTTGGAAGGTTGAAGTCAGAGGATTGTTTGAGCCCAAGAGTTCAAGACCAGTCTGGGCAACATAGTGAGACCCATTGCCACAACAAATAAAAATTTAAAAATTAGCTGAGTGTAGTGGTGCATGTCTGTAGTCCCAGCTACTTGAGAGGCTGAGGTGAGGTGGGAGGATCGCTTGAGCCCAGAAGGTTGAGGTTACAGTGAGCGATGATCATGACACTGCACTATACCCTGGGTGACAGAGTGAGACCCTGTCTCCAAATAAATAAATAAATAAAAACATCTTTAGCAACAAAATTTAAGGAAAGGTGCCCCTGTAATTATCCATATTGTTCTTGGTTTTATAGGTGGCTCTTCCAAAAGTAATTTTCTTTTAATTTTTAACTAAGTATATATGCATTTGCTCAAAAAATCAAGTCAAAATTTTTTGTAAAGTACTTTCAGCTAGCCAAGTTGTAATTTAAAAAAAAAATTAGCTCTATTGAGATACAATTTATTTATAATTCTCCACATTTAAATGTAAAATTCAGTGAGTTATGAGCAGTATATACACAATTGTTAATTACCAGTACAATATAGAGAGTGTTGCCATCATTTCAGTGTCCCGCAAGATCTTAGTGATTTTAGTGTGGTTTGTTGGCTCTTCCACTCACGATTTTAATTCAAGGTGCTTTTAAGTATTTAAATCATATTATAAGGCAAAATAAAGTTTGTGCCAAGAATGACTTTCTTTATTTCTCTCCAGCTTAACTCCTTTAAGCTTCAATGTGGTGGATATTGAAACTACAGTGTTTAAATTATTTAAATGAATCTATTATAATGGATTTTAAAAGATTCTGCCATAAAGGAGGAAGCCATCTCTAATATCTCCATAATATGCTCCTGAATTCCAATTGCCAAGTATCATTTTTAAAAAATTGTTATAAAAAAATTAAAATCCTGGAGTATAGTTTATCATTCAGCTAATTCTCTCAGATGTTATCACTGAAGATACAATAATATTATTGATTATCAATCAACAATATGCAAATTATAAAAGTTGGTGTAGACACATGGTAAGGGAAATCTTCCTTTAATCAATTTTTAGGCTTTGCTTTAATTACATTTAATTCAAATGTGACTCCCTCAAAATGAAAAAAAAATAGTTACATGTGCACTTTTGACATAATTCACGGTTGTTTGTTTTCCTCTCAAGTGGAAAGATCATATTTTTAACATTAAAAAATACATTTTTGCTTTCAAATACTTTTTTGTGCTTCATTCTCAACTGTGATTTTATTTCACCTTGAGATTGGCTCATTTTTTTGTGGAAAATATATGTAATTTCATAGTTGTGGGCATAAGAGAAAAAGTATTTTTAGCACATGTTTTTGATGCCAACTTTTTTTACTTTTTAGTAATGTATCTATTTCATTTTCTGCAGATTTTATGAAAAACAACATTGTCTTAAGCCTAAAAAGCTAGTAACATTTTTATGTATCCAAGAATCACTTCTGATATTTCCCTTTAACCCCAAATACATATTGTTATTAATAATAATATTAAGAAATGATAGCCTCTTTCATTGATACAAAACCTGCTATAAATCAGTAAAAGACTTTTTCATATTCACAGCAATTCTGAGATATAAGCAACTTTTTGAATGGCTCTTTCATTCTTTCATATAACATGAAAACAAGGTTATTACTGATATGGAAATGAAAGCTGATGAAGCAAATGCAAAGCTTAAAATTTATGAAAATATTTCAAACTATTTCCTGAGGAAAGGTCTAAACCCAACTAAGAAAATTACACATTGTCATCCTAAAGCTCAGTTGTCAATATGAAAATCAATTTGCCAAAAATGATTTAAGTTGGTCAGGTTATTTAAAGGCAAATGTTTGTATTTACGGAGGAAATTTAATATTTTATCTCAAATTCTAATCATGTACTAAAAATGATGATTTTCTTCTAGGCAAATATGCAATGTCAAACTATTAGATAAACCCAACATACAATAATTTACTATTAATATTATATCTTTGGGCTCTCTATGAGTTTATCACAACTCAGTTTGGCCTGGTTATAAGTAACAGCATGAAAAATATCCAAGTATGTTATAATAATTTATTATTGAAATATTGGAATAAAAATGTCATGTTCTCCTTTGCAAACTTATTTTAGGATAGGCATTCATGAATCCATTTTGATCAGATATCTATATATCAAATAGCAAAAGATTTTTGGCTAAAACTTAGGTTTTGTGAATTACTTCAAATCCATTTCCATTCCATTTGCTTCAAATTTTCTTATACTCTATCAGTGTCATTTTTAAATTAATGTCTCATATCCCTTTCTTCACATTTTGATTAAGAAAAAGATGGACTATTCACTGTAGCTGGAAGTAGAACTGCCCTAGCCACCTGCTCTGGTAGTTGCCACTGAACTATGGATTCCACACAGCAAGTTACCCAACTCTACTCAGCCTGTTCCTCCAGGAAGCCTCGCTGGCAGAGATCACAGTGCCTTATTCCAGACTTGTGCTAACATTAGACTTAAGCATGACTGGTAGATCAAAGGCTTATATTCAAACTACATTTTAGTATATCTCTAAAAATGTAGTCAATTAGGAGGTTGTTTTCTGTAGTTTGAAAAGCCTATTGGAAATTCAATAATTGATACTTAATGTTTTTTATAGCATTTAATGTATTTACTTATCTAGGTCTTAATAGACTAAACATGGGAAAATAAACTATTACTGAAGAAGCGCTATCTGATAAACAAAGAATAGCATGATATACTACAGTTTTTAAAAGAAAATTGTAAATAACAGAGAGGAGAAAATTGGTACCTCAGAAAAGAAGAAATGGATTGAAGAAAGTTTACAACAGGAAAGAATGAGAATGCTATAATTTGGCTAATATAATAGACATTAACATAAACTCATGAGCTTTAAAAAATTAATTCTCTGTCTATAAAGAGGCCTGGAACCTCCTGAAATCTCTCTTCCTGCCATCAGCACTCATACAGAGGTCCTACAGTTTTAATCAACAAAGTTGACAGTTGTAGATGGAATGCAACAATATTAAAGTATGTTTTTAAAATACTATGGACATTAATTTTTAAAACGAAATAAAAATATTGAAATAAATAGACTCATTTACAAGCTACAGCAAAAATTATAGATAATTTAACCATTAGATATGAAGAAATGAATTTTAAAAAGCAACTATCAACCATCATAAAATTCAAGCAATGACACAATAAAACAAATGACTCATCCGTTAGGAAATTAAATGATTGATTATATAAATTCCTCAAACACTGTAAATTTCCCAAAGGCTCTGAAAATAATAATTTTATAAAATTAAGATATAATAATGTTTGATTACTTAAACAACCAAAAAACATATGTCAAATGATGGGATAAGCATCTGTTTAAACACTATGCCTTTGGTTTACATTCTCCCAGGTAAAAAAATTCCAGGTGTGAAGCAAATCAAAGCACCCAGCAAGCACAAATAAATAAAGATAAATAAGATAAACATAGTCAATCACATTATTGGTATCACCGTTAAAAAATTAAAGGCAGAGAAAATATGTATACAAAGTAGAGCTATATCATCATATGCTTTCAAATAATGAATCAATTAAAGTTGGTTCTATTTTGAGGACCCTAAAATGAATATATCAGTTCTAATTAATTTTATTATATCATTGGTTTAAAAAGTGATTTATCACAAAAAAAATTGTGCTATAATTAAAAAATGGGACTGAATCCAACAGGCAAGAAAATGAAGGCCTATCTTAGTTTGTTAATTATATCTCAATTTAAAATTTATGGAGAGGCTTTAAAATTTAAAGTTTAAAATAATGTGGTACAAGGAGAAGAATCCTTAAAGCTCAATGTGTGTTCTGGAAAACTCTCTTTCTCAAGTGTGGGGGTGCCATACAAACTCAGTTTTCATGCTGGTCCTTGGCTTGATCTCTCTCCATCTCTTCTCAGTCAAAAGGAAAATACAAGAAGGTCTATTTTATTTTTTGAAACTTTTAGAATTAAACCTTGGCCAAATTCTCCTAACCTTTGACATACATTAGTTTGGGGAAAAAAGTATTTGTAAATTATTTTATTTTATTGTACTGAATCAAGTCATACCAAGATGCATGAACACATTTCCCGAATGATAATTTTCACAAATTGCAATAATGTGGAAATTAAATGTTTGAACATTTTCTTTGTCTGTTCACATGTCCACCTTAAATAACTATTAATATTACTTTACGCATAAAACAAAATGTCCATTGAGTCCACCTCAAATGAAGGATTGTAGATATCATCAGAGGTCATAGATTTGTGCTCTAGGAGAAATTATAGAAAAGGGCCAGAAAGGATACTTTCCATTTAATCAAAACGCCCAATTGCAGTAAAACTCTCTACTTTTGCACCCATTTCCGTCATCATTAAAAAATGGCTCAAAGGTTTTTCTATGCTGGTAACAAATAGAACAATTTATTTAAGTGAGAATTTGAATTGCATATGATAGTATCTGGATATTTTGTAAGACTATTATGAGTAAAGAATAAATGGGATGATTGGAATAGCACTTTGATTTACCTTTCGCTTTTATGTTGTTGCTTTTTGTTATGGTTACTTTATTGTTTACCTTAAAATAACTATAATCAATCTCAGCCTGCAAAATTAAGTCACTTCCCTGACTTTAGCAATGGATTATATCAGGAACCTAGTTTACTATGTGAGATAATACCACTTATCTGAAGTTTTGCCCAATCTGCATAGGTTAAACTTTATCATCCTTAACAATTTGTAAAAGGATATGAGTATTCAAAATGTTTTAATACAAAAAATAAAGATAATATTTTTCGTCCTGACACACCCCAACCTTTGCATGTTTTTACTTTAATACAATAAGAACATTTGCAGATAAACCAGGTCTGTATCTTTTTTTATTATTATTTCAGCATATTATGGGGGTACAGATGTTTAGGTTACATATGTTGCCCTTGCTCCCCCTCCCCCCCCAAGTCGGAGTTTCAAATATGTCCATTCTTCGGGTGGTGCACATTGCACTCTTTGTGTATGCATATACCTGTCCCCTTCTCCCTCCTCCCCCTCCTCCCTCCCCCCTGCCCAACATCCAATAGATGTTATTCTTATATGTGCCCCTATGTGTTGATCAGTTAATCAGTTAATACCAATTTGATGGTGAGTACATGTGGTGTTTGTCTTTCCATTCTTGGGATACCTCACTTAGTAGAATGTGTTCCAGCTCTATCCAGAAGTATACAAGAGGTGCTATATTACCATTGTTTCTTAAAGCTGAATAGTACTCCATGGTATACATACATCACATTTTATTAATCCACTCATGTCTTTTTTTTTTTTTTTTTTTTTGAGGCAGAATCTCACTGTGTTGCCCGGGCTAGAGTGAGTGCCGTGGCGTCAGCCTAGCTCACAGCAACCTCAGACTCCTGGGCTCAAGCGATCCTCCTGCCTCAGCCTCCCCAGTAGCTGGGACTACAGGCACGTGCCACCATGCCTGGCTAATTTTTTTCTATATATTTTCAGTTGTCCAATTAATTTCTTTCTATTTTTGGTAGAGACGGGGTCTCGCTCTTGTTCAGGCTGGTTTCGAACTCCTAAGCTCAAACAATCCACCCGCCTCGGCCTCCCAGAGTGCTATGATTACAGGCGTGAGCCACCGCGCCCGGTCAATCCACTCATGTCTTGATGGACACTTGGGTTGTTTCCACATCTTTGCAATTGTGAATCTTTAAAAAAAAAAAAAAGTGCTTGTTTTGGGCTGAGTCTGGCTTTTAGTGCAGTGTAATATAAAAGTCTATGATAAAAGTAAAATAAAAGAAAGGAGCAATGAATGTGGTGAGGAGAGAGTAAAGATAAAAGTAGTTAAAGGATAGATGCCCAGTAATGGGATTGCTGGATCGAATGGTACTTCTACTTGTATCTCTTTAAGGTATCTCCATATTACTTTCCACAGAGGTTGCACTAGTTTGCAGTCCCACCAACAGTGCATGAGTGTTCCTATCTCTCCACATCCACGCCAACATTTACTGTTTTGGATCTTTTTGATAAAGGCCAGTCTCGCTGGAGAAAAGTGATATTTCATCGTGGTTTTAATTTGCATTTCCCTGATGATTAGAGATATTGAGCATTTTTTCATATGTTTTTGGGTCATTATTCTGTCTTCTTTTGAAAAGTTTCTTGCACCCGAATGTTCATAGCAGCACAATTCACAATTGCAAAGATGTGGAAACAACCCAAGTGTCCATCAATACATGAGTGGATTAATAAAATGTGGCATATGTATACCATGGAGTACTATTCGGCTTTAAGAAACAATGGTGATATAGCACCTCTTGTATATTCCTGGATAGAGCTGGAACGCATTCTACTAAGTGAAATATCCCAAGAACGGAAAAATAAGCACCACATGTATTCACCATCAAATTGGTATTAACTGATCAACACATAAGTGCACATATGAGAATAACATCTATTGGATGTTGGGCAGGGGGGAGGGCGAAGGAGAGAGAGGGGGCGGGTATATGCATACCCAAAGAGTGCAATGTGCACCACCCGAAGGATGGACATATTTGAAACTTGGATTGGGGGGCGGGCAAGGGCAACATACGTAACCTAAACATCTGTATCCCCATAATATGCTGAAATAAAAAAAAAAAGTAGTTAAAGGAAAGTTCAGAGTGTTTTCTAGAGCAGTGGAGACCTGAACGCTGCTTTTTGGCATTGCTACACAGAGAGGAACTAACAGAGCTAGGGGTATCGTTGTAATAGATTCCCTTAGCCCAAACATAACCTGGAATCAAAGCCTAGAATAAAAGGTGTTTTTCTCACAATCTGCAGCTGTGTGGATCCGAGTCCTTCCCGCAGAATACTCAGCCTTCACTTGAATTGGTGCCCGTCCTCAGGATTCATTGCCCAAGCTTCTGACCCTTCTCTCAGCGTTTAGTGAGATTTCTAGTTTCTCAGAATTCAGCACTTCACCTGGTGAGCACCAACAGGCATGATGTCCTATCCATATTTCAAGACTTTCTTCAGTTCCTTTCTAACTTAGACTAAACACACACACACACACACACACACACACACACACACACACACACACAAAATATCCTACAAACCTAATAGACTTATAAGCTCAAAGAAATGGGGAAGGCCTGGGACATCGATGAGAGCTTTGGTTGTGGGTATTTCCCTGAATCCATACCATGGAACAGGCTGAAGGGACAGGGTGGCTAAGTACGCCAAGTTTCTCATTGTAATGATTCATTTCTGTTTTCAACACCTTCATTTATCTGCCTTATAAAAGTTATTCATTTGTTAATTTTAGAACCTTACCTCTGAACATGATAGGTTTATTATATGGTTTATATGTCTAGTCAAATAGTTAATAATTATCCTATCCTACCATCTCACTAGAAAATTAGTAATTACACTTGGTGATAAAATTAAACACCTTATACTGAAGGAAAAAAGAGAAAAAATATGTTTTCATTCATTTAGAAAACAATAGGGAAGTAGAAATTAAGGTAGAATTTCAGCCAGTTAAATTTGAATTTTAAATCATCATGAATAATTTTTATTATAAGTATGTCCCAAATATTGCATGAGATATGCTAAATTATTAATTATGTGCCTGAAATTTATATTTTTCTGAATGTCCTATATTTTGTCTGGAAGCCCTAAATTAATGTAAAGATTTGTGTGAAATTGACATGACTGTATTGCATATGAATATTACACTTACACTTAAGGATACAAGAAATTTAAATTATACACTCAAAAATGCTGTTTTCCCAAACAGAAATAGGAGCTCTATGTATGCTGTATGCATATATCGACATTTGAAAACTTGATATTTTGACTCTGGTTGTATCAAAAGTGTATTGAGAAAATATCACTAAAGGATTGTGACCCTTAATAAGATCTGTATTAACTCAAAATCTGATGAGCTTTAAAACAGATGGGTAGTATATTTGTTGATTTTTGTGAAGGTTGTACTTTATAATGTATCTGGGTTATTAATGAAAAAGAAGAGATGGAAGATCTCCTATCAGCAGATTGAAAAATATGTAGCAAAGTTATAGACCATAATTCTCATATTACAGATTGTTATTGTTATAATTTTCTTAGTATAAACGCTAATAAGAATACCCCCAAAACAAAAATATAACATTCTGCATATTGAATATAATATAACTTTTATAATAACTTTTACTCAAGAAAAACAATTGTCTATACAAAATACTTACCACAACCACTGTTTCCACTGTCAGTTTCACTGGTCCCTTCTTGAGGTCATATGTGCTCTTGAAGTTCAGGATCTCATTCATTTTCAAAGCTCACTCTGTGCTGCTTCCCACAGTACTTTGCCCATTGCACAATGTCAGTTAATAATCAGCATACTAAATTCACATTATTTATACTAAACTCTGACCAAAGCATCCAGGTTATATCATTCACAAGGGTCAAGAGGAGTTGGCACAATTTTGATGACAGTTAAGCAGAAGAACAAAAACCACAGGTCACTGTCATTAGGATACGCATGCTCTTGACACCAGTAAATTACAGAGAGAAAAGCTGTCTATGTACTTAGCATATGTGTTTGTTATGCATTTTTACCAAAAAAAAATAGAAAATGCCAAATAAAGACATTATAATCTCCAAGTAGTCTATATTTTCATGTTGTGACAAATAGTCAAGACTTAAAATTAGTGTTAGGCCATTGAACACGCTAATTACAAATGAGTTCTTTCCACATTAAAAAGTTATCTTAATGTCTTAGACAAGGCGACATGAGAAAACAAACAAAAAAAGTTAGCTTAATGTGTCTCTCCAAAGTATTGCCTAACATTAGATAAAGATAAACCTTTTCCATCTTCGCAATAGGGGAAAAAAACCTATTTTTTAAAACAAGATATTTACTTTAAAATATAACATTTCATACTTTTACAAGAAAGTTCATCTTCTTTGTATCTTTATTTCCACTGATTAGAACAGCAAAATATATTGCTAGAATATTAGATGAATTGGAAAAACGTCTATTCTTCATATCCCTTGTTTATGGTAATAACAATGAATTATGTTTCACAATAGTTCTGATTATTATACTGTTCAAAATTAATTTTGAAGAGAAAGTCTCTTCAAAGAATATTTATTAGGACAAAGAATTCATATAAAGTGTTATGTTAGGAGTTCTGATATGTCTCAAATGTGAATTCATTTTTTTTATAAAATGAAAGTACTGTTCAAGCCTCTGTTGTGCTTAATCCAGTAAGAACAATTCTGCTTGCCAAAACAAACAAACCTTTTAAAGTAAAGGTCAGAACCTTTATATGAGAACATTTGGGAGAAAAACTAAATACCAAGTCTTCATATCACATTTTCTTCTGGTATTAGCAGAGGTATCAAAGGCAGTGACCACAGTATGAACACCGGCTGTACTTGATCACTTGATTCTGTGAATGCAAACAGGATTGGGACTTTGGTTAAACCATCAGGCGTAGCAAAACCACAGGAATAACAAATCTCATTAAATGAAAATTCATATTTAAATGTTGTGAGTAATTAAAGTGGCTTTATTTTACACATTAGAAATGCATGTGTAAATCTGTTCAATTGGAAAGCAGAAAACTTCAATGTACACAACTAAATGCAGATTTCTGTAGCAAAAGATGACCAATGGAAGAGTCTCATATCCTTCAGATGGGTTGGGGCAGAAAAAGGTATTTATTTTCTATTGCTGTCACAACAAATTTAGTGGCTTAAGCAATGCAAATGTATTATTTTATAGTTTTGTGTGTCAGAAATCTGACATGGGTCTCATGGAGCTGACACCAAGATTCTTGGATGGGTTGTGTTCATTCCTGGAGTTCTAGGGGAGGCTCCATCCTGCTCACTTAGATCATTGACAGAATCCAGTCCCTGCAGTTGTAGGACTGAGATCTCTGTTTCCTTGCTAGTTGTCAGCTGATGGCCTCCCTACTTTCGAGACGCTACCCACACTTGGATTTGTTTTCCTTTCACATTTTCAAAGCCAGCAATAGCAGATCAAGTCTCTCTAATGGTTTGAATTTCTCTTCCTTCTTCCATCTCAACTATCTGACCCAGTCAAGAAAGGCTGTCTGTTTTAAAGATTTAAGAGATTACATTAAACTCCTGGATAATCCAGAATAATCTTCGTATCTCAAAGTCAGTACTCCAAATCACATCTGTAAAATACCTTTCACCCTAGAAAGTAACATATTAGCAAATTCTGAGGATTAGAATATGGACCTCTTGGGGGAGGTGCATTATTCTTCCTACCACAATCATCATATAAGTAAGTGCTTTTAGAGGAGACTTCATAATTTATACATAGTTGTATAAAATAAATAGTACAGACATTTTCACAGACCAAGCAATTATATTTCTCCTATGAGAGTAGATTTTTAGGATCCCATAAAATGTCAATAAATTTAGCAAAGCAATGATACCTTCTGGTGCCAATTATAAGGAAAAAGATAAATATATTACTACTCAGATTATTTTTGAGATTTCTGAGAAGAGCAAATTGAAACAGATAAAATCTTCTAACAATTGTACAAAAGGTCTCTAAAACTCATCTTTAGGAATATTTATATTAATAGTACTGTGTATTCAGTAAAGTCTCTCATACATCAGTATGCTACTCATATAAAAGTCCTATTTCTTTTGAGTTAAACCATTTTCTTTAGCATTGTCATCACAGGCTTATTGGGTTCTTTCCTTATATAACACGTGAGTTGACACATAATTATTGTTTCATATAGATTTCAAGGACTGCATCTTTTTTCTCAACTAGGCTGTAAAGTTCAAGGCCGTGGACCATGTCACATATATGTATTCCGTAACCCTTTTTTAACAGTCTCTCACAGCCCTCCATGAGGATTGCCACATACCGTGCAATAAACATGCTGATTTTGCTTACTCCAGCAATGAGGTGCATGCATCCATTCAATTTGTGTTATATAATATCCTACCTATTGACAATTATAAAGAAATTTATTTTGGAAGTCATTTGGAAGCGTCTCTTCTAGGGATAAAACAACGTATTTTTGGTATGCATGGACCACCCACACTGTTACCTGAGTTTGAAATTTGAGAACACTAGGCTCAATTACCTGTTTACACATGTCTAGTGAACATAATTACCATGTCTAAAGCACCTATTTTGAAAACACCTACACATCTAGGAGAGAGTAGGTGTGAAATTCAAATTACACGTTGGTATCCCTAGCTATACATTTCATGGGAAACTATTAAAAGCAGGGTATGAGCGTGAACAGATTTGCCCACACAGTCATCCTGCTACTGGAGAAATTTGGCCGACAAGTTTGACATCCTCTGGAAAGATAGCTTAAATGTATCCGATTTCCCTTACATTTACTGCCTTCTTCTCTGCCTGCTTGGAATAAAATTGTTAAGTATCTTATTTGTAAAAGTAAAATCTAAAATTTCTTCTTAGTTAAAGAGGTAACAAGACTGAAAAACCATAAAGATTATTCACAGCTGTCAAGCTGATAAATGAGACTAAAGAGAAAATAGATCCTAAGCATAGAAATCAATTGAGGCTTCCTATTAAGACATTTGCTGTAATTATAAAGTCATCCTCATCTATAACCTATCTAGTGTTTGTCCCAAAGAAGACAAAACTACTAATGGAATTGTGTATTTTTTCTGAAAAATCAGATGTTATCACAGATTTATATGGTCACTTATTTTACACATGCAAATGGGTTAATGAAAGACTACTTTGTGACAATGACACTTTTATATTCACTTAACAGTTTTTATAATTTAAGTATTTTATAATAAAATAAATAACAGAAATATTTTAAAATAAATTGAATAAATATTTTATAATGAATAATTATTTAATAATAAATATATAACTTTTATATGTTATAAAATATATTTTATTATATATAGTCCTATTACAGCCTATTACTATTTTATAAATCAAGGTGGATGATATTTTTAATAACTAATGTAAAGTATCCCATAATTAATACATCACATTTCTGATGATAGAAAATTATTAATAATCTTGGTAACATCAAAAATATCACATTTGTTAATATCACCACAAATTTCATCAGAAACTGTAAAACACAGTATACTGCCCATTCAAATTTTCAAACATTTGAATTTTCCCTTAATTGATATACTTTTCTCTTTGGCTACAAAACTGTCAATTATTTTCCCTTTCAGTGCCAGAATCACTTTGTTTATTTGCAAGAAAATCAAATACTCATGTCTGAATGATTCCAGTTTGCTTGTCAGTCATTTTTCCAGATAAAATAGTGCTCCATGAACAAAGTAGACTGAATCTCACAAGTGGCTTTCCTAGAGACAGTTATACTTTGGTTTGCAGCAAAACTGCTTTATTAAAAATATGTACATTTATTAGATATTAGTTGAAATATTTATATTATTAAAATAGTAAATATATAAACACTCAAAGGTAAAGATTTTTAAAAGTTAATAATTTTTACTGTTTCAATAAGACATTCTTAAGTTAAATTGGCTTTTTTCAACTGTGAGTATATTGTGGTAAAGATTATATAAATACCAGTACAGTTGTGTATCAGTGTCTTCATTCATGCTAAGGAGCCAGATATTTTATCCATTAATATTTTTGCAACATGAGTGTAAATATTAATATAATAAAAAAAGAAAAATAACATTATAGTATTATTATGATAATAGTTCTGAATTTGTAAAATCCTTGAAAGAGTCTTCAGTCCCTCAGGGGTTCATGGACCATATATTGAAAAACAATGATCTTGTTAAAGCTACTTTTTTATGCTGATTTTGTGTGTGTGTATGTGTGTGTACAGGTACATAGATATGAATATGGATTATGTTTATTAAATTTTGTGACCTATGAAAAATAAGAAAGATATCTTTTTTCTAAAGTTCAAGAAACATTTTATAAAATCAATCTTATATTGATATATAAAGAAAATATCAATAAACGCCTAAGAGCAAAAATAATACAAGAGCACATACACTGACTGGAATGTAATTGATAAAGTTTTTTTTCAAACAAACAAAAAAATCAACTCCAAATAATCCAAACATTGGAAAATTTGTAAAACATTCTAAATAACATATGAATAAAAGAACTCCATCTAATTAGAGACTATGTAGAAAGTAATTACTATATATTTTTATGTACTATATATAATGACTATACATAATTTCTTAGTACGTGGTATTTAGTCCATGATGTCCTATGGTATCTTTAATATATGTTATTGTAATATAAGATATTTCACAAAGCCACATCTAGAGTCACAGGGAGTTAGTTAAAAATTTGGGTCCCTTAGGCAGGGGTCATTGCAAAGAATAAGGAAACAATTAGAAAATAGAAAATAATAGAATATAGAAATAAAATAATACACAGAGATGAAAGTACAGTTTTATAATATTATAGATTTATAAAGGGGGGCTCGGGAGACCCCACAGCCTTCCTATGAGCTGTGATGCCCAGAGTAAAGTTTCACATGGGTATTTATTGGTACAGTGATCAGTTGCCAGGGGTAACAGATTTACATAATAACAGGTAGTTTGTTTTAGGTTAGAAGTCTCCCAAAAGACTTCTAGAGATCCCTTAATTAACTCTATCTACGTGAGCAAACGGTTACAAAATCTTTCTAAGACAAAGTTCTAAGATAAAGTTATCACTTAGAAAGGCTAAACAGAAATATAGTGGCTCTATATTTCTTTATCTCGTTTTTGTGGATTGAGATAGGTAGTCAGGAGTGAATCAGGAACTGTCCCTTAGGCTAATTACTTTTAGCCACAGGTGTCTGTTGCTGGGCGGGCACTCTTTGATCAGCTCTCCTCCTGTAGCTCCATGCAAACCTGCTTTGTCATACAAAGCAGGTGATAGCCACAGGTTTGAGACTGCTGCGTCATCTTGGAAAGCACCTGCCACTAACCTGTGAGATGCCCCCCTGAGGCAAGGCAGCTTTTGATATGTGAACTAACACATTCACATATTCCTTCAAGGCAAAACCCTGCAAAACTCCTGAAATCATTTCTGTCTCTATATTACAGGAGGCACCTCCATAGAGCAATATTTCTATGGATCAACACAAAGTAAAACTTATTGCTTTACTATTTTAATGAATGAATAGGACTTAATACACTGAACATTCAATTTATATCCTAAATAAGAGGAAAAAAATCAAAGAAAGTATCATTTTTAAAAGTAATTAAACTGGTAGTATTTATTTTAAGATAAAAATGCCAATTATTAGCAAATTTAACACATAATTTATCTTGCTATTATTATTCAAACATTATGTCCTTGATAGATTGCAACAATGATATCTCCTATTCGATAAAGCCACAAACAAATCTTATTAATCTTGGAAAAGATACGTATTTCTTTGATTATGATAATAGGAGAAAAATTATTAACATATAATAGCAATTACTAACCAGAAAACAGAAAGATACATGTAAATTATATAATATTGTTTTAAAGAAATATAAACCTATGTTTGTGTGTGCACTTGTGTGCATTTTTGTATATGTGTTTACTGAAGCACCAAGAAAAAAGTTGTGAAAGAACACACATTGGCATACTAAAACAGTGCAGGGACAATAGAGGTTGGGCACAACTGCAACTGTTTTTCTTTATATTTTTGTTATAATGAAACATGTATTACGGATTTTAATTTTTGAAAAATATAGAACATTTAAAGGAAAATGATAAATTATATTAATTTTAAAACTAAAACAGCATTAATGATTTTACACTTAAGTAATTTACAGGCATTAACTAAAACAAAATACAAAGATTTCCACAAAAACAATATTTTTTGTAGCTAAGTTAATATTAAAAAAATAAATGGTTATATAAATTGCTTTTGTACAATTTGAGTCAAAATTATAAGTACACCCATCACCCAAATAGTGTGTATTGTAACTGTTAGGTAACCAAAATCTTTGTACTTCTGTAATACTCAAAAAAGAAAAGAAAATTAGAAAGAAAAAAAGAAAAGAAAAGAAGCAAAAAGAAAAGAAAAGAGAAAAAAAGAAAATTTACTGTCTTGAAAAAAAGCAATGAATGGTCAATATAATTATTGGATTAAGCTTAGATGGGGCAAGCATTGATTTCTAAATTTAGTGGATAAATAGGTTCAACAACAAAAATGTTTCCCAAAGAGAGTCTCCTTTTCTTACAAAATGTTTCCATTTGTATATTCCTGATTTTCTTGCCATATTTTTAACTGTGAAACAATATGTAAAGTTACTTAAACTCACCTGTTTGCTTCTTCAACTGTATAATAGGAATAAAAACAGTTCTTTCTCACTGTGTTCTCTAGGAATTAAATTAGCTCTTAAATATAAAGTGTTTAAAATAGTTAGCCTAACACAAAGTAAGTGCTTCAGAGTATTAGATAATATTGTTATTGTTAGCTGCACTAGTATGTTATATGACACTGTTGAGAGTTCTCAGACATTTGGTTTTATTATTTCCCAGGAATATTTTACTAGTCAAGAGTTTATGTTTTTATTTATCTATTCTATTTCTTTAAAACCCTAGGCCAATGCTTCATTTAATTAGTATGTATTTTAGCATTAGTTGATGCAAGTGTGTTCTATTTCTTTTACAGAGCCTCAAACTTATCAAATCTAGTGTCTTTTACTCTTTGTTTAAAAATATTGAGTCATTTTCATATTATTCTTGAGGTATAACTTTCAATAATGTTTGCATCCTGTATGGCCTGAAAAAAATCAAGACATTTTTAAAATTTTAAGTAAATAACAAATTTCATTACAATCATTTCAAAATTAAATAAACATAGCAATAATCATTGCATTGTACATATTTTAATAGACCTTATTTGTTAAAAAGACTTAAAATTTTAGAACAGTTTTAAGTTCACCAAAAAATTAAGTAGAAGGTACAAAGATTTCCCAGACATTTCCCTGTTCCTGTACATTCTCAGCTTCCCCCATTATCAACATCCTGCCCCACAGTGGTACGTTTGTTGCAATTAATGAACCTATAATAACACATCATTATCATTCAAAGTCCATAGTCTACATTAGGATTCATTGTTGGAGGAATATATTATTTATCTACATAAGCAAACTCAATCATTGCACTTTAAAGTCTACAGAACAAAAGCATTACAATCTCAGACATCATCATTATCACCATTGTCATTATTAGTATTATTATTATGAATTATGTTTCTCAAGCAGAACTTTAAGTAATATTTCTCATCATAAGCCATGTACACACACACATCCACAACCCACAAACACACACAAGGATGAAAGATGGAAGCATTAGCATTCTTAAACGAACATATAGGGACATTACAGAAAATTTTAGAATGTTACGGACTTTGGAATCCTGCTATGCCTGGTTTCCTGCTGTGCCACACTAGTTCCTGCTTTTCATGGTAAGACGGCATGCACAGCATGAGAACTAGACAAAAAGGCTCTTAATAATCAGTAAGGGCCCAACGTTCAAAGATATTAGGCTCTGCAAACTTTGAAAATAATCATTGTTTTCACTGGGGTTTCTGTTTATCTGTAGCTTTTTAAACCATTTGTTAGAAGACAACTAAGCAATTAACGACTAGTTTCCATCCAATCAGAAGGCACAGAGCATTTTAAACATGGCTTCAGTCCCTAAAAACTCCATTAGTAGCACCCACCATGTATTACCTGGGAATATAGGCATTCATATAGTATTACCAGTTGAGCAGTTTATACTACACCTATAAATAAAAGAGCCTTCTCTCCATTACTCTTCACATATCTGGAAGAATCTATGCAGAGAGATAGAAAAAAAACATGCTACTTTCTCTATATGTGTTAAATATGTCAGAAAAATAACAAAAAAATTAATTTGTTGCATTTTATGTGTAAATAACAAAACAGTATATAACATTTCATAAATTATGAAATGTAAACTAGTGCTATTGTGAAACCTATTATTAACAGTATTCGCTTTTCAAAATATATGGCTTGGCCAGGCACGGTGGGTCATGCCTGTAATCATATCATTTGGGGAGGTAAGGCAGGGAGGACTGCTTGCAGCCTGGAGTTCAAGACCAGCCTGGTCAAAGCAGCGAGACCCTATCTCCATAAACAATAAAAAATTTAACCAAGCGCATGCTTATAGTTCCAGTGACTTGAGAGGCTAGAGCATGAGGATTGTTTGAGCCCAGGAGTTCGAGGTTACAGTGAACTATGATTGTGCCACTGCATTCCATCCTGGGTGACAGAGTGAGACCCTGTCTCTAAAAAAAAAAAAAAAAAAAAATTTGCTCAAAGAAATGAATATTACTATTAAAGTAATTTCATAAACATTAATTTTTTTAAAGCAAAGATTACTTTTTCATGTTAAAATTTGGGATAGTAATATGGAAAACTGAACTGAAGCTTTAAAAACTTTAGATGTCATTTAGGGAATAAATGAAAAACAGGATCAAACTACTGAAAATGCATGTAAAAGCTCACTTCCCTGGAGTAGTAACAAAACAACAAGTTTTGTCAAATCTAGAAGTTGAAAAGAAACTTCAATTTTATTGAATTAAACTGAAAATCTCTATTTCTCCCTATAACATCTTATTAAAATGGTCGTCTAATCTCTTTAAATGAGTCCCATGACAGAAATATCACTGCTAATTATACAATCAAAGAGCTAATAAAATCATTCACTAATCATCAGGGAAACGCAAATTAAAATCACAATGACATATCACCTCACACATTTTAGGGTGGTTATCATCAAACAGACAAGATATATAATAACGAATGTTGGTCAGGATGTGGAAAAAAAAGACTTCTTCTACATTGTCGATGGGAATGTAAATTGGCACAGCCATTATGAAAAATAATATGGAGGTTTCTCAAAAAAATCAAAATAGAACTAATATATGATTCAATAATCCCACTTCCAGGTATGTATCCAAAGGAAATGAAATCAGTACACTGAAGAGATACCTGCAGTCCCATGTTTATTGCAGCAATTATTTTCAATAGTCAAGATATAGAAACAACATAAGTATCCATCTAATATAGTTTGGACATTTGTCTCTTTCAAATCTCATGTTGAAATTTGATGGGGTTTAGTGGGAGGTTTTGGGTCATAGTGGCAGATCCTTCATGAAGGGCTTGGTGTTGTCATTACAGTAATGAGTGAGTTCTCATTCTACTAGTTTTCACTGGCGTGGACAGTTAAAGAGTCTGGCACCTTCCCCTCCACCTTGCTTCTTCTCTTGCCATATGATTGGCACACACCAGCCTTCCTTTGCCTTCTGCCATGAGTGGAAGCAGCCTGAAGCCCTCACTGGAAGCAGATGCTGGCACCATGCTTCTTGTACAGCCTGCAGAACCATAAGCCACATAAATCTCTTTGGGAATTTGATTATTAAATGCCTGAAGATAGTCTTGTTTGGGTTAAATCTACTTGGTATTCTATGACCTTCTTGTACCTTAACATTGATATCTTTCTCTAGGTTTGGAAAGTTCTCTATTATTATTTTTTTAAATAAAATTTCTACTCCAATCTCTCTCTCTGTCTCCTCTTTACAGCCAGTAACTCTTAGATTTGCATTTCTGAGGTTATTTTATAGATCTTGTAGGTGATAATTTCACATATCTTCATCACTCCAGGATTGGTGACTAGATTAGTTCTTTCGGTGAGGTCATGTTTTCCTAAATGTTTTTGATACTTGTGGATATTCATCAATGTCTGGTCATTGAAGCGTTAGGTATTTATTCCAATCTTTGCTGTCTGGGCTTGTTTGAAAACATTTTTATTTTTTTGATTTCAGAATATTACGAGGGTACAAACATTTTGGTTACATGTAATGCTTTTGCCTCACCCAAGCCAGGGTTAGAAGCATGCCCTCCCCCCATACAATGTACTCCATCTCCATTATTTGTGAATTTACCCCTCCATCTCTCTCACCTGACCAGCATTCAATGAATATTGCTACCATGTATATGAAACACTGAGAAAAGAAATTGTAGAAGACGTTAACAGATGGAAAAATCTACCATGCTCATGGACTGACAGAATCAATATCGTTAAAATATCCATACTACCTAAAGTGATCTATAGAATTAATGCAATCCCTATCAAAGTACCGTCATCATTCTTTACACATCTAGAAAAATAATTCTACGCTTCATATGGAACCAGAGAAGACTTCATATAGCCAAAGCAATCTTAAGCAAAAAGAACAAATTGGGAGGCATCAGTCTTCCAGACTTCAAGCTTTACTACACGACTATAGTAATCAAAATAGCATGGTACTGGCACAAAAACAGAGATATAGGCCTTTGGAACAGGACTGAGAACTCAGATACAGAATCCATCGCCTTGGTGGACTTGGGTAAAATACAGGAGAATTCCCTGGATTAACAGGCAAAGTCTCTCACTCTCTTCCCTCACTCTCTGTGTTGGGCTACTGGAGTTGGAGGAAAAGTGATGTGGGCACACCCTCATGGTCAATGCAGCTGAGACTGCTCCAGGTCACACCTGAAGCCTGTCAGTCTCACCTATAGCCCCATATGACTACTGGCTGGGTACCTTTGATGTTTACTCGAAGCCCAAAGTCCCTTTAGTCAGTAGATGGTGAATCTTGACAACTAGGTACTTCCCTACAGGGCAGTGGGTTTCCATCTGGCCCGAGGTGGGTCTAGAAATGCTGTCCAAGAACTAAGTCCTGCAATCAGGGGCTTGAAGAATTTGCTTGGTGCTTTATTTTAGTGTGGCTTAGCTGGTACCCAAGTTGGGAAACTAAGTCCTCTGAACTCTTCCTTTTTCTTTCTCCAAGTGGAAGAAGACTCCCTAAGCCATGCTATCTGGAGTTGGGGGAGGGGAGACATAGGCACTGGCTTGGCCTCTGCCTCTGGTCTCTCACTGGGTCACATGTACCCCAGGTCCACTGACTTGGAGCCAGCACACCCGAAGGACTGAAGGACTGCAGCCTCTGTGGCCAGACTGCCTTATGAATTTATTGCAGGCCCCAGGATACTTTTTGCCAGCAGGTGGTGGCCTAGCTAGACCTCTGGTTTTGGGGTAGAAGATTTCCTTCTGACCAGGCTGGTCTAAATGGTCCCTCCATGGGCACTGGTAGAATTTTGCCCTGCGCTCTGTTCCCCTGTAACAAGGCAACCCTGATTTTTAATGCAAAGTCCCGCAGTCACTTTACTCTCTTCGTACGCCCGCACCACGCCAGTGCTGGAGGATGGGGGAAGAATGGCAAAAGCAATGCAAGACTGTCTTTCTTGCCCTCTTCAGTACCTCATTCTTTGATATAATGTTAAAACCAGGTACTGTGATTGCTCAACCGATTTTTGGTTCTTTTGAAGGTGTTTCCTTGCCTAGGTAGTTATTGAATTTTGTGTTCATGCAGAGGAACCATTACTGGAGGTTTTGAGTTGGTCATCTTGGTCAGCCCCCTCTCCTTTGACTCATTTTTTGATTCAGAAAGATATGTATGCCATGCTGAAGGCTCCCACGTTTTCTTACATCACATGAGAATTTTGTCTCCAGGCAATTCTATAAGAGATCCTAAATAATGTTTCAAATAACATTTTACCTGTTTGTTTATGTGTTTTATTTATTGCATTAGTTCCTAGCCAGAACTTAGGTATCATATAATATTAGCCTAGTTGCAGAAAAGTTTGTATTTTTTTGTTCTTTAAAACTGCACATAATTACTTTTTAAATGTAGCTGCAGGAAATCTGGTTTCATGCTTTGGGATGCTCTCTGTCATCAAGAATTACACTAATTTATAGTTTTACAAAAAAGAAACAATTTTTAAATTAGCATCCAAATGCACCTATTCTTTTAAAATGTGTTGTTATTGTGAGTGTCCAGTTAGCTCAGTTGGTTAGAACTTGGTGCTGATAAAATGTGTTGTTATTATTCACTGGTCATTTCACCTTGGGGAACCTCTGCCTCCAACCCCATCTAAGACAACCCTTGACCTTTACAACTTGATCTAAAATGCCTTCTCAGTCCTCTTTATTTTCTCTTTTCCCTATTCCATCTTTAAAAATGAGGTGGCAGGTTTATAACAATCTCATCTGAAATCATGTATGCAGTATAGTTTTATGAAAATTTAAATACTTAATTATTTTTAAATGAATACTCAGGAAAAGACATGTAGGAACTCTAAGATTACTTTCTAGCTCCATTGCCTGGGAAATATATGATAAACTCAATATAAGAAGATGACTTGCATAGTAATTTTACTCTGAAATGTGGGATAGATTATTTGCAGTTCTTTAGTTTTAACATTTCAAGATCTATCTTCACAAAGCTTTGGGGAAAAGGTTGGATATATTCTGACCAAGTAGTATGCTTTGAAGTTCAAATGAGTAGAGAATACAGGGGATTTCCAACGTAAATATTTAATTTTAATATTTCTATTTTTAGCTTAGCTTTTGAAAAATAGATTTTTCCTTTTTATCTCAGTTTTTAGCCATTTACATAATTTTATTGAGTTTATTCATTAATTTAATTATTATTACCAGAAACAGACACATACACATGCACACACACACACACAGTCCTTGGATGAATTTTTTAAAATCCCACAGCGCTATCTCTATCAGCCAAGTGTGATGGTCACCTAAACCTTGGATGGAAGCCACTTTTGCTTTTTTTCTTTATCCTTAAATTCTCAGACAAAGTTAATAGGAAATAAGTCTAACTCCCTAGTGAAGATAATTTGAAAACTGCACATAATGTGGCTTTTTAAGAATCAAGGCAAATATCACAGACTTATTTTTAACACCATGTTATGCAAAGTATTAATCCTAATCATTTAATATCAAGTTATGTAAACTATCAATCCTAATATGTTTCTGTTGGAGATCACATTGTTTCTCCCCTGGAGAGTCTCTCTCCACCCAGGAAGACAGGAATTACTTGAGGATTATATTTCTGCAATGATTGCATGACTCTCTGATAATAGCTTCCCTCCTTAGATGCTTTCCAATGATATGTCTCCCCTGGGAGCATTAAAGTAGCAAGTCCCCTAGACTGAAGCCTCATTTATCAAGTCCAATTTTTCAGACAGCCATGTGTTAAGTATAAAGATTCGTGATTTGATAATCACTGTTCTCACTGTTTTTCAAATCATTCTTTGAAGTAAATAATCTCTATGCCATTACTCCAAAAAATAGATTGAAATTATCCCAATTCAATACTTTCTTATATGGATGATGATTAATTTGTAGTAATAGCAAGTATAGCAGTAAATAAATTATAGGATTATATAGTGGTAAAAGGCTCATTCTCCATTCTCATATTTAAAGAATTAACATAATAAAAAATTGTGTTACTCCTAAGCTGTATATTACCAATCTATATTTTTCTACCTTGAACTTGGTAAGTTCTTAACTATCGTTACTTTTTAGAGTCATCAGAAGCCTCAAATAATCTGTGGCATTTGTCCATGAAGATATGTCCACAAGCAACAACTAGTGACTAAAATTTATTTTACATTGGCAAGTGTTGGCATGAGAGAACATTGCTAGGCTCCTCCTGTCTTGAACAACATTATACATCATTAATCCTGACAATGGGAATTGCACCTGCTTCCTGTGATTTCACCGTGCATGTTTCATCAAATGCTTAGCATGACTATTGTTGAAACTTTAAGTGTTATGCTACCATTCAGAAACCCTGACCAGGCAGGCAATGTTGAGCTCAGGCAGTAAAATAGTGAAATAAAAGAAAGAAACAAATTAAATTGAATCACAGGATAGTTGTTGTTTAGGACACATGCTTTAATCTAACAAAGCTGAATTATTTCTCTTAACATCCTGATAAGAGTCTGTATAAGACAACTCAAGACCACAAAGAAGTAAACTATGATGAAAACACATAAGATCAACTCACAAAAAATATGGATGATACTTTCTGATGGTGTTTGGAATTAATTTATTTAAATCAAGAGTTTTAGGGATTTATTGTAAGAGTGTCTCTGCTAAGGACATCTAATTATGGCCTGGATACAGGATGAAAAATAACAGTGAGACTTTGGAGATACTCAGAAGTTTTCAGAAAAAGCAATCATTTGGAGTTCCCCAAAAACTTATTCATGAAACAACCAAATCAAAAAGCATAAAAGGGAAGAAAGAAGACATCAGAATTGCCCTAGTCTGGGACACAGAACAATTATAAACAGCCATGGCTTTGAGGTAAGGGAAAGCAGTTAGTGTACCATCAATCGCAACCTCTTTTAAATGAAGAGAGATTGTATATTAAATAGATTGGAGTATTGTGGTCTGTTCTTGCTAAGAAAATGTTTGAGAAATAGATAGAAGGATCCAGAGATTGATAATCTTGCATTTTCCTACATCTACCAAATAGCATCATATCTTAAACCAATTGCACTGTGAGAACTTCATTTCTAGCATATAATTTCATCTTCCATTAAACAATAAGAAATATGGTCACCTCTGAATCACCAATGAATATCATGATCTCATCAGTTTTTCAAAATAATTAAAAAATAAAATATATGCAGGAACTGCATTGTCTTTAGTAAAATAATGGCTAAGTATTTATGATATTTATATATAATTTTCAAAGGATCATTTTCTGTAATGACATCAACAAAGAAAAAGAAGAATGCTATTTAAGATAATTACCAAACATATTTAAGGTACCAGAAAACATAAATTGAAAACAAAATAATGGAATAGGATAATAATTCTATCTTCCTGAAATGTGATATAAAGTTAAATCTGGGGTTAGAGCTTCTTCTATGGGTGAAATCAACACATACTCTTTCCATTTGTATAAATCTACTACAACTTGGCAGCCAGATGATATTGGTCTACTCATATGGAAAGGTCATATATACTCCCAGTCAATTTTGATAGTTTTTAAATTTGACTTTCACCTTTTTCTCTTTTTGTGTGTGTGTGTGTGTTTAAATTCACAGAATTAAAAGTTTATCCAGAGATGAAATATAATGACATATAGGATCTATCACTAATTCCAGTGGAGTATACACTAGCGACAAATCTTGGTTAGCTTCCTTAATCTTATTCGCTTCATCTATAAAATGAATTAGAAAGATAAAACTGACATTTTTGCACTGGGCAAGCTGCTTTTTCTTGTTTTATTCTGGGTTTGTTTTTGCTTTTTGAATTTTTTTGTTTTATTCTTTTTTTATTGACCAGAATTTCTTTTTTTGATAACATGTATTTTTCCCCCTCTTTGGAAGGAGAATACCTCCTCTCCATTCTCATTTCATTTGGTTGGGGCAGAAACAGAGATGTTATATTCTACCCCTCTATTCCTCAATCCTCCTACCCCATTGAGTACAGGGTTTATAACATAAGCTTTCCTAATCACTGTCGTTCAATCTCTTAGCTGAAACTGTTATGTCAATGATAGGAGACTGAATTGGTCCAATTAGAGTGAAACTTAGGGCTTTTGCTAAAATTATTGAGAAAGAAACACTCTTTTTATGTTGGCACAGTCAACTATTAACAGTTGAATACATGAATGAGACTCTGGGTGATATTCTCAAACAGTCAAATGAAGATTTTACATGAGCATAAAAATATAGTAAAGGATAGAGCAGAGTAGTGGAAAGAAATAGCCGCACTATTTCAAATAATGCTATTGTTTCAAATCTTGGATCCAGTCATGTCTGAAGCTAATGAGATTCACTCTCTTGAACTCTTTAGTTTCATGAGCTAAAACATTTCCCTCTAAATCAAATATGTAGTTTGAGTTTATATTGTATCATCTGTAACAGTGAAAGCCCCAATGGATCCACTCTTAAAAGTAGGAAGACTTACATAAAGAATATATTCTCTATAAAACCTGGATCATTTAACTCCGCTAATTCCATTTATGCTTTGCTTGGTTCTTTGACACACAAAAAAGAAGTAATATTATAAGCCAGTCCATCATTCATTTATTTATCTAAAACTTTATGTGGCTAAAATAAAATTGTTTCTATATTTTAAGTTTATTCATTTTAGAGTGATTTTATTTGTAAGTCATTAGAGACTTGGCTACTCAATAAGTTAGCATATTGAAACCCCAACAGTTGCCAATACCACACAAAAAACACTTAATATCCTTTTTTTCTAGAATTCTTTCAGAGCTGTATATCAGAATAAGAAGACCTACTATTATCACATACAATCTCTACCCTGAGATAAGCAGTTATGGGTAATGTGAATCAAGTTCTGTTCCTTGAAGTGCTAACACATGTCCTCGTTAAAAAATACTAAGAATACCAAATATCTACATGTTTACTGTAAAAGTGAGTTCTAAATCCAAGGTTCTATAAAGATATTACAAACCTGCTAATAAAAATGCTGACATTCTTTAGGAACAAGATACTCTTTTTCAACATAGTGCTTGGATTCCTAGTTAATGCAACAAGACCAGAAATGGAAATAAAAGATATAAAGATTGATAAGGAAGAAATAATACTATCTTTCTTTGCAAATGACAAGATTGTCTATGTAGAAAATCCCTAATAATCTACAAAAATACTCCTGGAACAAATAAACAATTATAGCAAAGTTGCAGAATGCAAGATTAATATACAAAATCAATAGCTTTCCTATATGCCAGCAAAGAACATGTGGAATTTGAAAGTAAAAATCATTTACATTAGCACCCCCAAAATGAAATATTTTGGTATAAATTTAACAAAATATGTACAATATTCATATGAGGAAAACTACAAAACTCTGATGAAAGAAATCACAGAGGAACTAAATAAATGGAGACATATTTCATATTAATGGACAAGAAGACTCAATATTGTAAGATGCCAGTTGCTTCCAACTTGATCTATATAATCAATGCAATCCCAATTAAAATTTCAGCAAGTTATGCTGATTCTAAAGTATATATGGAGAGGGAAAACACCTAAAATAGCCAGCACAATATTCAAGGAGTAAAGAAAAGTCAGAGGACTGATGCTACATGACATGAAGATTTATTATAAAGCAATTATAACGAATACAGTGTGGTATTGGTGAAAGAATAGATAATTAGATCAGTGGAACAAAATAGAGAGCCCAGAATTAGACCCACATAAACACAGTCAACTAATTGGACAAAGAAGCAAATGCAATACGATGGAGCAAAAATAGTGTTTTCAATAAATGATCCTTGAACAATTAGATATCCACAGGTTAAAAAAAATGGACCTAGACATGGACCGACCTTACGCTCTTCACAAAAATTAACTTCCCAAGATCTAAATGTAAAACATGAAACTATAAAACTCCTAGAAGATAAATAGAAAAAATTTAGGTGACCTGAGATTTGGTGATCACATTTTAGATAAAACACCAAAGGCAGGAACTACAAAGAAATATTTAATAAGTTGGATTTAATTAAAATTAAAAACCTCTGCTTTTCGAAAGACACTGTCAAGAGAGTGAGAAGGCAGGCAACAGACTGGGAGAAAATATTTGCAAATATATCTGACTGTTATTTGAAGTATAACCAGAACTCTCTAAACTGAACAATAAGAAAACAAACAATCCAATTTAAAAATGGGCCAAAAATCTGAACAGACCCTCACCAAAGAAGATAAACAAATGACAATTATCCTATGAAAAGATGCTCCACATCACATGCCATTAGGGAATTGCAAATTAAAACCACAAAGAGATACCCCTGCACAGCTCTTAGAATGGCATACCTGAAACACTGACAACATCAAATGCTGGCAATGATGTGGAGCAATAGGAACTCTCATTCTTTGCTGCTGGGAATGCAAAATGGTGCAGCCGCACTGGCAGATAATTTGGCAGTTTCTTACAAAACTAAACATACTTTTGCCATGTTATATAATAATCATGCTCCTCAGTATTTACTCAAAGGAATTGAAAACTATGTCCACACAAAAACCTGCACATGAATGTTTATAGTAGCTTTATTCATAATTGCTCAGAATTGGAAGGAACAAAGATGTCCGTCAGAAGGCAAATTGGTAAATAAACTGTGGTACACCCAGATAATGGAACATTATTCAACACTAAAAAGAAATGAGCGATCAAGTCATGAAAAAACATGTAGGAACCCTAAATGCATATTACTAAATAAAAGAAGCCAATCTGAAAGTGCTCTATAATGTATGATTCCAATCATATGACACTTTGGAAAAGAAAAAACTATGAATATAGTAAAAAGATCAACCAGTGGTTGGCAGGGAGGGACCAATGAATAGGTGGTGCCTAGAAGGCTCTTTTAGGGCAGTGAAACTAGTCTCTATGGTACTACAGTGTGGATACATGTCATCATACGTTTCTCCAAATCCACAGAATGTACATCACCAAGATTGAATCCTAGTGTAAATGAAGGACTTTTAGTGATAATGATATGTCGACATATTCATTGACTGTAACGAATGTACCACTCTGATGACGGAAGCCATGCATGTGTGGAGGCAGGAGGTCTATAAGAACCCTTTAGAATCTCAACATTTTCTGTGAGTCTAAAATTCTAAAACTATTACACAAAATAGTTCATTTTAAAAAAACTGCCACTCAAGAAGCACAATACAGATAAAAGGAAATTTCAACTGGAAGGAAATTTTAAATTATGTGTGAATATGATGCTATGGGCTTTACTAATCATATAGAATATATTTTGAGTCACTATAAAACTCATGTAATCCATTATTTTTTTCCAGTAGCCGATGCTATTTGTATGAGGTTCCCATAGAAAATTTGTTTCCAAATATAATATCAAGAAAATTTAATCTCCTTAAAAATAGTGACAGATCCATCACTTCTGATAAGACCCTTTTTGAAATGGCTGCTAAATCATAGTCCAATGTAAAAATCACAAGAACAACATCACTCTTTCTGGGGTTGAGCAATTGATTCCCACATTTTAAGTCCCTAGTTTACTAGTTAATAGGAAAGGGAAAGTGTCAAAAAATTTGCATGTTTATTAACATTGAATCCACCATTTCTGCATTAGGTCATATCAAATCTTACTGAGAAGGTATGTTTTTATGATATGAAAATTAACACTATTATTGTTTACTATGATGTTCTGAGTATTAGAACAGAGTTCACTTTTATTTTGTCCACACTTGAAACTGTTAATATGTTGTGGTTCTATCTAGTTTAAAAGTTATTTATTTCCAATGCTTCAAAATTATATATAACCATATAAAAAAATGCTGTCCTATGGTCCCAAGAAATTTTTGTGGATGTAGAAAAAATGCGATGGCCTCCATTCTCGCACTGTTTTTCATTTGAACATTCTCAGACATTAAACCACTACCATTAAACTGAAGGTCATCATTTTCTTTTATGTCTCCTTATCTGAAAGACCATTACGAACATATCAGCTTAAGACAGAAACATCTAAAGCCATGTAACATTAGGTTTTTTGTCTCTGTATAATATCCAGTGGACAGATATCAATATATCATATTCACTGCCACCACCAATAATAAGCCTCAGGTGGGGATGACAAACCAGATGAATCTGCAAAGTGAAAACCAGGGTGAAGGTTGTAGCCATTAATTTTTTTTTATGATGTTCTCTTTTTTGGTTCCAGAGGATTAACCTGTAGCAATAAAGGAAGCTTAGAGTTTGTTCTCAGAGCTGGAAAAACACATGCCAAAAAAAAAAAAAAAAAAACACAAAACAAAACAAAAAACAACAACAACAACAAAACCTATGGAGAATCAGAATGATAATTTAAATTCTATAAGGAGAACTATAAACAAACCACTCCATTCGCCAGAGACATGGGTTGAAGGGAGCTTGTACAAAGGCAGTGCTAAAAAAAATAAATAAATAAAAAACTTTAAAATAGATTTTTGCTAAGAATTTGGTAAGAGTGCCTAATAAATCTTTGTTAGGAACTACAAACTGCACATGAGAATTCTGCCTTAAGAAACCACTTGGAATCACTGACAAAGAGTTTTAAAAATTAAAATTTCCAAGCAAGATGACTCTGTGGCACAATGGATAGCACATTGGACTTCTAGAGGCTGGAGGCATTCAAAATTTCCAAGCAGTTAATGGAAGAAAATTGCTGTCATGTATGCCCATTTTCGAAACAATCATACCTAGGCTATTTACTATAATTTCTTTCAGTTGTAGGAATTTGACACTTTATATAACTTTTCAGTAATTCTCTAGATCCAATGACAATGCTGTATTGACATCAGTGCTATTTTTTCTCCATTCAAATAAAATATTTTGTTATGTATAAATAAAGGTAATGGTTGTTAAAAGGCCTTTACCTGTCTGCTCAGAGAGTTTAGCCCCAAAACTGAATGTAATGTATATTAAGTTCCTACACATTCCAAGCAGAGATATTAGACTTACCACTGCAAGTTTTAATAAAAGGTACCCCAAATGGTTCAGTGCATGCCACTTCATCCAGCCTAAATAAGAAAAGCCAGAGGCTCATTAGCATAGAAGATGATGCTTTGAAAGAGTGTGTAGAAATAGGAAATATTGCTGTAAAGTAAGGTGGGTATCCAGAGGATGCCTTGGTGTAATTGGGCACGGTTTTTCTCTGGAGGGAGAGATGGGTATTTTCCTCCAACCTGAATGTTTGCTGGGCTGCAGCAATGAGATGACTGACCCTGCTATGACACCCAAATTGACCATGATGGGAAAGAGCTTAGAAAATAGCCGTGGTTATCTAGAATTTTGAAGAATATAAAGACTGGACCTTCTCTTGAACTCTGAGGGAAACTGACTGTGTGGAGCTTTCCATAACACAGGATAAAGAAAGAGGAAAGCAATGAGTTTAAACCTGCATTTCCAGGTTTAGATGGGGCAGTGGTGTCTGAATTCCAGCCCACCACATGTTCTGTGGCACAATGAATCATCTTGTATAGACTCGGCTCGGGATATCATCTGCTTTCCAGATCTAGATAGTCCAGTAGAAAGAAGGGAGGGATACAGATAATGCCAGAGGACAGTTATTTAGGAGGACATGTAAGAGCTTATCCAAAGATATCACTACAGAAGATTAACCACAGAAAAGAATGGTACAGTACAGAAATCTCTAGAGGAAGGGTCTTCAAAGAACTTACAAAAGAGCTTCATGCAAAAGAGAGTGAACATTTGGTCTTCTATCATATAGGACCCACTGAGAGCCAGATTAAATCAGCTCCTGGCAAGGAATACTTTATGCATTCTCTCTAATCCACTCTCCCCTTATTCCCTGACCATCAAGAAGCCAGAAACAGCAGAGCTAGCAAGGAGGACGAATCACAGGAGCTTAAGGACAGACCACAGCTCTTCTCCCCAGCTATCCTAGGAGTTGGGTAGATGGAGATTTGAATTGACTCAGAGATTAAAATTTCGATTTAGACTGGAAAGAACATTTTAATGATGGGACTGTTCTAACAATCGAAAGATGAAAACTATTCTAATAGCTGAAAAAGATGAGACTGTTCTAACAGCTGAAAAATCACTGGAAGTGCACGAGATATTCTTGAGATATTGGCAAGAGAAATGGGGGATCTGGGAGAATGAATTGTGAAAGCGCCACGGGAAAAAAAGTAGAGCAATTTCCATATTGTTTCTTGTTGAGGCCAAGTTATTCTATGAACCAGATGTGAAAGTAAAGAAAATAAAAGCAGAGCTAGGCTCATTGAAGAGTGGTATTCCAAGTCTCAGTTGCTCATCCCTTTCTTTCTCACACTGGTCTCTTATACCCCGAGCTGTAAGAAGTACATATTTAAAACCACCTGTGTATGTCAATAGTCCTATACCCATCCACAGCCTGGCACCAGTCCCTCATAAAGTTTTATTGGTTCAGCAGGAAAAGAGAAAAAGTAAAGATGTGCTGCATTTTATTAAAAAAATTTTTCAGTTTAGATCACTATAGTGTATTCTACTTCTTACTTTTAAATGTTAATTATTTTAGAAAATGATTAAGTAAGACAGTAGGAGGAAATTTTTTGGTTTTTGTAAAGAACAATTCTTGGAAAAAAATTAAAATTTGGCATCCCCATGTCCAACACCACAACATTTTTTATTGTTTCATAAAGTCCACTTATTCAGCCTAAAATCCTCTAGCTAATATTTTTCTATTCTCATTTTACTGATTTAAGAGTTTGGTATGACAAAAGTAAAGAAAGCAAGTGTTGGGCAATGTTATAGATTTCAATGATAACAGAAGCAGATTGTTTCATATTTTCAACAGATAGACCTGAGGTTTAATCTCGCCATGCAGTAAATTTATGTTAACTCCATTTACCTCTTCTTCCGTAAGATTCCCTTATCTTTACCCAACCCTCAGTTGAACTATCCCTCTAGTACCACATTGCAAAATTCTCTGTAGCACATTTACACTCTACTTTTAATGTAATCATTGAATGGGGTGATTACCTAAACACCGTGTTTAGAGTAATTCAGTTCTCATTCCAGGAAAAACATTTTGCTTTAAGGAAAAATTCTGATTGGAAATTCTTGTGTCACTTTCCTATAACATATCGTATTTTACCCTCAGTTCCAAGATGAAATGACATTTTTGTTCTTTAAATGTACATAGCTATTCAAGCCATGGTGCTGATTATTACAGAGAAGACAGAATTATTCAACGTTGAATGAGTCACTTTCAAGAATAAACACCAAGTAGCTTCTCCTCTCATTTTTGTTTCCACCAGGACTTTACTTCATAACTCAGTAAATTATGCCAGGATACCTTGTTTATGGAGCTGGAAAAGGAGATGGGAGAATCTAAAAACAATTTTGAATTTAATTGAAATTTGTAAATTCATATTCTAATCGAATCAAGTTGTTCCTTTTGTTTTATGGGTGCATTTTGCAATGTGCCTTGTTTCTTGGCATTTTTCTAAAGAAGATGCTTCCCTGTTTCTCTCCATTCCACTGTGATTTCCACATCGAATGGCCAATTTAAAACTGCTTTTAAAAAGCTATCTATATTGATGAACATTTAGATTGCTTTCATGTCTTTGCTATTATTAATATAAATGATGTGGTAATTAACATGGGACTGCAGATATCTCTTCGAGATTCTCATTTAAAATGTTTTGATTATATACCTGGAAGTGGGATGCCTACATCATATGGTAGTTTCATTCTTAATTTTATCAGAAACTTCCATACTGTTTTCCAAAGTAGTTTCACCAATTTGCATTCCCTGAAATGGTGTGCATATGTTCCCTTTCTCTACATCTTTGTAAACACTTGTTACCTTTTGTGTTTTTTTTTTTGATAATAGCCTTCCTACCAGATAGAAAGAAACATCTCTTTATGGTTTTGATGTGTATTTACCTAAAGACTAGTGATGTTGAGCACCTTTTTATATAGCTGTTGGTCATTTGTATGTCTTGTATTTTTAATTGACAAATAATAATTATATATATTTCTGGTGTATAACATGATGTTTTGAATTACGTATACACTGTGGAGTACATAAACTGTGGTAATTAGCATATATATCACCTCACATACTTATCATGTTTCCTTGGTGAGAATATTTAAAATCTCTTAGCAACTTTCAAGTATACAATATAATGTTATCAACTATAATCACCATGTTGTACAAAAGATATTTTGAACTCATTCCTCCTGGCTAGCTGAAATTTATATGTTTTGACCAACATCTTCCCCATGCCCCCTGAACCCAACCCCTGGGTAACCGCAATTCTACTGTTTCTATGAGCTCAACTTCTTTAGATTCCACATATATGTGAGATCATGCAATATTTGTCTTTCTGTGCTTATCTTATTTCACTTAACATAATGCCTTCCAGGTTCATCCATGTTGTTGCAAATGACAAAATTTTCTTCTTTTTTAAGGCTAAATAACACTCCACTGTGTATATAGACCACATGTTCTTTATCTATTCATTTGTTGATAGATATTTAGGTTGACTTCATATCCTGGATATTGTGAATAAAGCTACAATGAATGTGGGAGTACAGATATATCTTCAACATATTGATTTCATTTTCTTTGAATATATATTCAGTAATGGGACTGCTGGATCATATGTAAATTTTGTTTTTAAATTTTTGAGGAATCTCTATACTCTTTTTAATAATGGCTATACCAATTTACAGTCCCATCAACAATGTATAAGGGTTCTGTTTCCTTGATATCCTTGCCAACACTATTGTTCTTATTTTTAACAGTAGCCATCCTAACAGGTGCAAGGTGATACCTCATTATAGTTTTAAGTTGTATTTCCCTGATAATTACTGATGTTGAACATTGAACGCTTTTTATATACCTATTGGCCATTTGTATGTTTTTTGAGAAGTGTCTATTTAGGTCCTTTGCCTACTTTTTAATCAGATTATCTGTTTTCTTGCTAGACTGTATGAGTTCCTTATATATTTTGGGTATTAATGCCTTATCAGATGTATAGTTTGCAAATATTTTCTCCCATTCTGTAAGTTGTCTCTTCACTCTATTGATTGTTTTCTTTGCTGTGCAGAACCTTTCTAGTTTGATGTAATTCCATTTGTCTATTTTTGCTTTTGTTGCTTGTGCTTTGGGGATAGTATCCCCCCACAAAAAAATAATATTGCCCAGACCAATGTCATGGAGCTTTCCCTCTATGTTTTTTTCTAGTAGTTTTACAGTTTCAGATCTTATGTTTAAGTCTTTAATTCATTTTGAGTTGATTTTTGTGTATGGTATGAGATGTCTAATTTCATTCTTCTGCATGTGGATACCCAGTTTTCCCATTATAACTTGTTAAAGAGACTGCCTTTTCTCCATTGTGTGTCCTTGGCATCTTTTTCAAAAATTAATTGACTGTAAATGGGTAAATTTATTTCTGGGCTGCCTTCCATTGCTCTATGGTATTAATTCTTATTAAAAGTTTAGTATACATCAGCTGTGAAGCCATCTAGTCCTGGACTTCTCTTTGTTGATGATTTTTAATTATGGATCCTATCTCTTTTGTATATTGACAGATAAACAAATGAATAAAGAAAATGTGGTATATTTGTGTACATATACACACACACAGTGGAATATTATTGAGCCTTTAAAAAAAAGGAAATTCTGCTATTTGCTGTAGCATGATGAACTTAGAGGACATTATGTTAAATGAAATAAGCTAGACCCCCCAAAAATAAAGAGTACATGATGTCCCTTATACCAGAAATTTAAAATACTCAGACTCATAGAGTCAGAGAGTAGAATGGTGCTTACCAGAGGTTGAAGGGAGGAGGAATCAGGGATATGTTAGCCAAAGGGTTCATAGTTTCACTTAAACAAGATCTACTGTACAGCATAATGCATATAGTTAACAATACCACATGTATACCTAAAATCTTGTTAAGAGAGTAGATCTTATGTTAAATGTCCTTGTTACAAAAAGAGACAGAGGAAACTTTTAGAGGTGACAGTTATGTTTATGGCATTGTTTATGGTGATATTTTCACTGTTATATGCTCATCTTTAAACTCATCAAGATGTATACATAAAATATGTATAGTCTTTTTGTGTCAATCATATCTCTATAAAACTTAAAAAATAAAAATACAAGTATTTCTAAAACTTATCTGTATTCCAGTGTTCACTGAGCTACTTCTCTTTAATTCCTCAGCATTTATAGTATATGCCACACATAGATCTATACTTAATCATGTACTATTGCATGCTCGTTTGTAGGTGATCTCCGTAAAAGCAAGGTGTGGTGGGGTTTTTTGTTGTTGTTGTGGTTTTGGTTTTGGTTTTGGACAAAAGACGAGACTTCTTTAGGTGTCTATATAAGGCGTTTAGCACAGCACTAAAGGCACATGCTCCAGTGTCAGTCTGTCAGAATTTGGATTGTGCCTTTACCAAATGCTAAGTCTATGGCTTTGGTATAGTTGCAGAATTCAAATCAACCTGAGCATTAGAATTAGACCCAAGTGCAAATGAATCCACGACAGTATCCATTGTCTGGGAGAAAAGAAAGAAGAGATATAAGGAGAAAAGAAAGAAGGAGAAAGAGGAGGAAGGGTAAAGAAAAAGAGAAGGAGGAAAAAAAGGATTAGGAGAAGGAAGAGGAGAAGAATAAAAAGAATTGGATTTCATTTATTTTCTCAGCAACAGAACTGATGTCTGCTGATCAGGGCATTTTTTTGGTCTCTACAATTCTGGTATCACTTTCTCTTTTTCGTCAATTATTTTAAAGTCCTTTCAAATAGCGTTTCTCATTCTAACAATATATAACATGACTCTCTTTTCTGAAACTTAGGCTCAAGTTCTGAAATAAAATTATATAAAGAGAAAACACTTGCTCTCATCTTTTTCTCTTGTGTGTTTGATTTAAGAAACAGCAGGCTTCAGGCATGGATGATATTGTTTTGTCTTTTCCATCTGTCATCTGCCAGATCAGTTCTCCTAAAAGCATATCTTTTTGTTTCCAGGATGAGAGAGGAACCCACTGGCCTTAATGCAATGCAGTCATCCTTGTCTTTATCAAAGTCCCTTCTAAGTCCCAGGAAACTGCCAAGTATCTGCTGTCAGGAGCAGATGCTCTTAAGGTTACAGTACACGGTTAAAGTGCAAAGTGGATGGTCCAATTTTCTCATGGAGGAAATGCGTTTATTTTTTCCAGAAAACAAAGCAGTTCCAATAAATATGCAATTGAAAAAGCGTCACATGAAAACACCACAGACTATTTAGAGTTCTGTATTTAAACAGATTCACCAAGAAAACAACATTTTGGTGTATTCACATAGTTTTGAATATTCACTATCAAATGCTTTTTAAATTCAACAGAGATTTCTGCCTCCGACAGGTCATCTTAGTTATTATAAGGAAGAACATACACACACAATAAGCAATATCAACAGGATAATGATTCTATTCCAAAGGAATCTATTTATTTACCACCTCAAAATTTAAACCTCTTTAGAAATCTGGAGATACAGCATTACTTTAAAAAGCTTTAGCATTTAGCTTTCATACAAAGCAGAGAAAATCATAGGTATTGTAAAAGGCAAGAAAAAAATTGAAATATTGCAAAAGCCCATTTCCTCATTTTACTCTGACACATATGCTTTCAAACTGTGAAAATGTACTTGATACACGCAAATAATGACACCGTTCCCGTTATTTTGGGAAAAGGTTACTGTCAAAGCAAAAACATCCCCCAGGATATCTGATGGTTAACTTATTCCCCTGCACAGCAGGCACTAAAGATTCTGGTATAAATATTAAAAACATTAATTAAACAACAAACACTAAAAATGCCATAAAAACAGATGTTGACTTAGTAACGAAAATCTTACTCTAAAACAAACTGTACGTCAAGAAGAAAAATTCAATTCACAAAACAACACAACATTTTTCTGTACATGGAGATTAAACCTAACCTTGCAGAACAAGTGATTCCTTACATTCTGCAAGATTTGCCCAGGAATGGCATATGCTGTTTATCTTAATGGATTTATTCAAATATATTTTAAAATTCCTCTACCTAATGAAGATATAACGCCAAGTTACTATACAAACAAATAGTACTTAACAAAGCCAGCTGTTATGGTTAAATATTTCTGTCAGAAAACATGGAATTATATTTGAAAAGAAGTTCAAAATCATAAAGAAATATTTTAATAATACAGAGTGTACATTATCAATTCTTAGTTTATTGTGTTTTTATTGCTGTTTTTCTCCTCTGCATTTTGATGTGAATTCCTTCATGAATATTCATGAGAATTGTTTCCAAATCTTATTTGCCCACTCAGGTACCTGACAATACAATGGGAGGATCAAACCAGGTCACTTTTTGGTGAAGCTCAAATGTAACATGGCTTATTCTAATATGTAATAATGATAAATAAAAGTATGTATCTGTTATGGATATATCAAAATCTGAAATGTCTATACTGATTGATTTATCAAATATTTATATGTATTGAATTGCAAGGCTGTGTACTGATCATACAAAAATGAATAATGCA
>CAUYSK010047895.1:0-37077 GCA_963575035.1 Avahi laniger
CTACCCACAAATATATAACATATACATAGAATTTCTATCTTTTTATTTCAATAGATTTAGGAAGTACAAGTGGTTTTTTGTTACATAGGTGAATTGTTTAGTGATGAAGTCAGGGCTTTTAGTATACCCGTCACTCAAATAGTAACATTGTAGGTAATTTTTGATTCCTCACTCCTTTCCCAATCTCCTCCCTTCTTAGTTTCTGATGTCTGTTATGCCACTTTGCATAATCATGTATATTCATCATTTAGCTCTTACTTACAAATGAATATATGCAGGTTTTTTTCCATTTCTGAGATATTTATCTTAGGATAATGGCCTCCTGTTCCACCCAAGTTGCTACGAAAGACGTTATTTCATTTTTTATGGCTGAGTAGTATTCCCTGTCATACACACACACACACACACACACACACACATACACGTGCACACACACATGCATATATACATATATATGCCACATTTTCTTTATTCATTCATCTGTTGATGGACACCCAGATTGATTCCATATCTTTGCTATTGTGAATAGTGCTGCAATAAACATATAAATGTATGTGTCTTTTGATACAGACCTATCATTCCATCCAGCAATCCCTCTACTAGGGTACCTACCTAAAGGAAAGAAAGTCCTCACACCAAAATAATAAAACAAAAATTACATATGGAAGAACTGGAAGTACCTATCCTAATGAAACTGCTCCATAATATCTAGAAGAAGGGAATATTTCCTAACTCATTCTATGAAGACAGAATTACCCTAACGCTGAAGCCAGAAAAAGATTCAACAACAACAACAACAAAAGTACAGATCGATATTTCTCATGAACATAAATGCAAAAATCCTCAACAAAATACTAGCAGACCTAATCTAAGAGCACATCAAAAAAAAAAATAAATCGCCAGATCAAGTGAGTTTCATCCTAGGGCTGCAAGGATGGTTCAACATAAATCAATAAATGTGATTCACCACATAAACATAATTAAAAACAAAAACCATACAATCATTTCAACAGATGCAAAAAAAAAATAAATAAAATCCAGCATTCCTTCATGGCAAAAATCCATAACAAACTAGGCATAGAAAGAACATACCTCAAAATAATAAAGCCAAATATGACAAACCCACAGCCAACATCATACTGAATGGGGAAAAGTTGAAAGTATTCCTCCTAAGAGCTGGAATAAGACAAAGATGCCTACTTTCATCATTTCCATTCAAAATATTAATAGTACTGGAAGTTCTAGCCAGAGCAATCAGATAAAAGAAAGGAAAAAAAAATTATCCAAATTGGAAAAGAGGGAGTCAACCTAACCTTGTTTGCTTATGAGATGATCATATACCCAGAAAATCCTAAAAACTCCTCTGAAAGACTCCTAGAATTGATAAATTAATTCAGTAAAGTCTTAGATTGCAAAATCAATATACACAAATCAGTAGCATTTCTATACACTAATAACTGCCAAGCTGAGAATCCAATCAAGAACTCAATACCATTTAAAATAGCTGCAAAAGAAAAATAAAGTACCTAGGGATGTACTTAACTAAGGAGGTGAAAGATCTCTACAAGGAAAACTACAAAACACTGATGAAAGAAGTCATAGATGACACAAACAAATGGGAAAACATTCCATGCTCATGGATCAAAAGAATTAATACTGTTAACAATGTCCATACTGCCCAAAGTGATTTACAGATTCAATGCCATTCCCATCAAAATACTAATATTATATTTCAAAGAATTAGAAAAAAAATCCTAAATTTCATATGAAATAAATTTTAAAAATGCCTGACTATCCAAAGCAATCTTAATCAGAAAGGACAAATCCAGAGGCATCACATTATCTGACTTCAAATTATACTACAAGTCTATGTTAACCAAAACAGCATGGTATTGGTATATAAGTAGACACATAGCTGAATATAACAGAATTTTTATTTTAAATAAAAATGGTTTCTTACTTGTTACATTGTTATGTTACTCTTTCTTTCATTTTGCTTTATGTCATGGACAGCTTTCTATCTCAAATTTACCTTGTTCTTTTTATTGGCTGAACAGAATTGGATGTATGTACATACAATAACCTGATTTATTCATTTTTCCATTAATGTTTAGATTTTTTTCATTATTTGATTATTACAAATGAATATTCAGTGATTATTTTCATGTATATGTGTTTGAAAATTTGTGTATACTTGTTTAATAAATTTCTCAAAGTGAAAATGCTGGAAATTTATATTTGAAGAAATATTAAAAAGTGGTGCTAAAATTCACTTGTGGTTATACTGAATAGAAGAAGTGTAGATTTGAGTAGAATAAACAAGAGTGGGAATAGAATGAAGACCTGGAAATCATCAACATAAATGTAGCTTGATAAAAACACTATATAGAGAGAGGTAGGTAGAACTAGAAAGGTAAGGGGCTCAGAATAAATCTTGGATATTATATATCAGAGGTTTAACAGAAGTGGTGTAAACAATGAGTACAAATAGTATGCGATATGTAAAAGAAAGAACTGCTTAGAAAGCAAGTTCCAGAGAGACTCAATACTAATAACTGGTCAATAATCTTCAATTATTAAAAGTAAGTAGTCTTCATTCTAAGGGAAAAAGGGAAAATCAGCCATGAGATCATTGTTTCACTAAGGAATGGTATTATAAAATATTCAGGATGAAGATATAAATTAGGAATGATCACACAGAAACAGAGAAATGGAAATAGAAACATGGTTTAAAAAAATGTATGATAGTAGTAGGGAAAATGAACTGAAGCAACATCTATCTTAATAAAAAATACTTGTTGAAATAACTTGGAGGAGATTAAGTACAAGATAATTGTTAAATATTAGGGCAGATTAATTGAAGGGGTTCAGTGATTTGCTTTCATGTGGTAAATCTGAGTTATAAATGGAATATTAATTTAGAACGGACAAACTTAGGGATTTAAAGATATTTTATTATATATTATAAAGCCAAAGTATTTTCTAATTCAAATATTGGTAACATGAGAAAAGTGAGGTTATACGAAGTATTGAAAGCTATTAAATTTTGCCAGACTGTTCTCAATATACTATTATAGGAATCTGTACACTTTAATGCTCTCAACATACAGTTATAAGAGCCTGTACATTTTAACATTTATCACATTTAAAAACGTATGAAAAAAGTTGGTCAATACTGAATGCATTTAACAGTATTTAGTGGCACTTTTGAATAATAAAAGAAAAACAAACAAACATGCAGTAGTAATTGGGCCACAGGCCAGAGATGAGAGTAAATATACATGGGTATTTTTATATTATAGGTGTCACATGCATAATCATCTATTCTTGTGGGTGATTCACAGATTGTGAACAAAGTTGGCTGGGCACAGAGGCTCATTCCTGTAATCCCAGCACTTTGGAAGACTAAGGTGAGAGGGTTACATTGGGCCAGGAGTTTGAGACCAGCCTGGGCAATATAGTGAGATCCCCATCACTGCAAAAAAAAATTTTTTTTACATCAGCCAGGTGTGGTAATACATCTCTATAGCCCCAGCTATTCAGTAGGCAGAGGTGGGAGGACTGCTTGAGCCCAGGAGTTCAAAGCTGCAGTGAGCTATGGTTGTACCACTGCATTTCAGCCTGGGTGACAGAGTGAGTCCCTGTCTCAAAAAGAAAAAAAAAAAAGAAAAATAATAGCATAAATGGTAGAATTTTTTTAATTTCAAAATATTAAGGAGGTAAAAATATTTTTGTTACATGGATACATTGTATAATGCTGATTATGAAAGGCAACAAATTCATTGCCCTGAAATTAAATACAAGTTTTCTAAATGAAAGCTTTAAAGGGACTATGCATGGGCAACACCCTATGAACAATAAGATATGAATAAATAAAACCGGGGAAACTTTGAGCATAGCTGACAAACTGATATTCTAAATAATTTTCTAAAATGATAAAAAATTATTTACATTTAAGGAACATTTTCACCTTAGTATTAGATATTTATTTTAAAAATTATCTGATTAAACATAATAAATAATATAAAAGTCAAATGAAATAAATAATACAGGGTATTTAGCATATTCTGCTTCCTTCATGTGTGAATCCTGTATCAGATTCATAAATATTTTTAGTAATGCTTTTGTATTTTTCTAGTTTTAAAAGTAATACATGTTCATTTTTTAAAATTGGAAATAAAAACTATATGAAATGTGAAATAAATCACAATTGCTAAGAGAGATTTTAAGTTCTCTGACCATAAAAAACGATAAATGTGAGATAATACACAGGGTAATTAGCTTGATTATTCCATTCCACAATGTATAGATATTTCAAAACATTGTGTTGTACCTGATAAATACATACAACTTTATTTGTCAATTAAAAATTAATTCAAGAAACAAAGGAAGACAAAGATATTTAAATAAAAATATACTCTTTTGTAACTGCAAAATAATTACAAGTTCCCAAAACACGAAGATAAACACTTAATATTTTGATAAATTTTCTTTCAGAATTTTTGTGCATATTTTTAAAAGTCATTTTAAGTTGATACATGCATATTGTTCCCTAAATTTTCTTTTATCAAAATATTATTTGCATTTTCTAATGTTATAAAATTATTTTAATGGATGCATGAAAATTTAAATATTGTTAAGATAATTACATTAATGTCAATGTTTACAAGCAGTCTTATATTTTAAACAACTAGATTATTGCTTTTTTCTTTTTAAATAATATAGTAAACATAAATTATATTTTTATATTTTCATATATTCATAGAAGTACAATCATATGGTTAAATTGTATGGAAATTGAAGTTCCCTTGCTATACTGGAAAATTCTGTCCTGAATTTGTTATTTCAACATATACTCACACTGCAAATGTATATATGTGTCAGTTTCAATCTGTCCTACCCAGAAAAGAATGTATAATAGTTTGTAAAATATGTTTTATTTTAATAGGGAGATACAGCTGTCTCATTGAGTATTCACTTTTATTTGATTATAATGATTTTGAACATTTTTATTATACATATTAGCTGTTTGTGTTTTCTTTATGTTTCTTTGAACTGCTTGCTTTATTCTTTGCTTAATCTTTTATTGAGAGGGTAGTGTTTTAAAAATAATTTATATAAGCCCATTGCATGTTAAAATCTTTAAGCCTTAATCTGTTAAATTATAATTTATTTTTAATTTTTCCTATGAATTTTGGAAGATATTTTACATTTTTCATCAGTTTGTGCCTAATTTCAATAGACCTATTCATTCTGCATTATTATCTCTTTAAACTCCTGATTAGACAAGAATATTCTGCATTCTGCTTCTTTTATCTTCTTTCTAGTGCCAATTTGACAGAAATTTTTCTTTCTATACATGATAGTGGCATTTTATTGAGAAAAACAAAACTAAACAAAACTACAGCAAAATATCTCCACATTTAATAAGAACGATAGGCACAAAACGACACCAAATCATTTTCAGTTTTTATAAAATGGTAGGCCATTATTTTTTAAGTCTGTTTCACACCTTATACATTTTCATAAATATGCATGTATCCCAAAAAAATGGAAAAAGTGAAATCTAATTACTCAGTTTTCTTAACAGTCATATCAATATGAATGCAATATTTACTTTTAAATGAACAAAATTTCAAACAGACAACATAGAAATAAAATATCATATGTGTCATAAACATCTATGCTTTATGTATAAGCACTAAATATTCTTAAATTGACAGTGTAGGAGAATATTCGTTTCTCGGTGTGAGCTGCATTTTTGTAGTTCAATTTGTGAAGTCATCAACTATATTTCCTTATGTCCAGTAATTTCCATTCTCATTACTATTACACATTTTTATGTACTCCTGAGTTTAGATTCATTATCCATGCTCTTTGAACATTCTTTTCCAAATGCTTCTTGCAAAAATAGTTACAGAAAATGCCAATTATGTAATATAAGCAGTTTTAAAGAGTTCTCTGGCTTTAGATGAGGAAAACTACTTATTTCTGAAATGAGTTTTGTTTGGAAAATAGCATCATTACAAACAAAACATCAATATACAAAATAGCTTCTATATCCTGCCATTAACTCCATCCGCTGCACTCCCAAACTGAGCTGAAGCAGCTTGATTTAAAATATATCATTTCCAGTACCACAGAGTGTTGCTATCCATTTTCCAACCATGTCTGGGAAGGTAACATTATTTCATTAATTGCAATGTTAAAACAGATATTCATTGGAACACTGTATTATCCTTTAAAATGTGGCATATAGTAAATACTGGTACATTACAGGCACACCACAGAGATATTGTTGGTTCAGTGCCAGACCGCCGTGACAAAGTTAATATTGCAATACAATGAGTCACAACAATTTTTTTGGTTTCCCAGTGCATATAAACACTATGTTTATATTACATTGTAATCTATTAAGTGTGCAACAGCATCTGTCAAAAAATATCATATATATACCTTAATTTAAAAATACTGTGAAAAAAGATTAGAGAGTCTTGCCTTGATGTTAATAACTGCTGATGAATCAGGGTGGAGGGTGCTGAAGTTTGGGGTCACTGTGGCAATTTCCTAAAATAAGACAACAGTGAAGGTTGCCACATCCATTGACTCTTCCTTTCAAAAAAGATTACTCTTACAGTGAGATTTTATTTGACACTATTTTACCCAAATAGTACTTCTTCCAAATTTAGAATCAATCCTCTGAAATCATACCATTGCTTTATCAACTAAGTGGATGTAATATTCTAAATCTTTTGTTGTCATTTCAACAATGTTCCCATCATTTACATCAGGAGTAGATTCCATCTCAAGAAACTACATTCTTGCTGATCTGTAAGAAACAGTTCCCCTCACTCGTTCAAGTTTGAGATTGTAGTAATTTAGTCACATCTTCAGACTCCACTTCTAATTCTAGTCATTTTGCTATTTTGACCATATCTGCAGTTATTTCCTCCACTGAAGTCTTGAACGCTTCAAAGTCCTCCATGAGGGTTGAAATCAATTTGTTCCAAACTCCCGTTAATGTTGCTATTTTGGACTAATTTCTATATTGTTGTGTCTCAGGGAATAGGGAGGCCCATGGAGAGGGAGAGAGATGGGCCAGTAGGCAGGAGGTGGAGCAATCAGAACACACATATTTACTGATTAAGGTCACTTTTGTGTATGGTGCGGCTCATGGTGAGAAAAACAGTTACAATAGTAATACCGAAAATCACTGATCAGAGATCACCATGAAAGATATAATGATAATGAAAGAGCTTGAAATACTGCAAGAATTACATGAAGTGAGCACACACTTTTGAAAACAGTGAAGCCAATCCACTTGCTTATAGCAGGGTTGGCACACATCTTCAATTAGTGAAAAAAACACAGTTATCTTCAAAGCACAACAACGTGAGCACAATAAAATGATGTATCCCTGTAATGGATTTAATGATTATATAATAATAAAAGTAAAAAAAAAGAAATATCATTTACTATTCATTATGCATGGTGTCATGTAAAGTATGTTTTTCATAATGATAAATCTTATATTGAAAAATTTTTAGTATTTACTTAAATTTAGGAAAATGTAAGTTAGAGTGTCACAGATTTTTCTAGAAGCTGAGCACATCATTACTGTCTTTAGAAGTTTGGCCATGATACCTAAGAGACCCCTTAATAAATCGAATGATTACAGTAGTAAAAATGTGAGCACTAAAAATCAAAGCTAAAATAAAAACTGGAAAAACATTAGAACATATGACATTTAATTATCCAGTTTTCTGAACATACTTATCAATATGAATATTATCTTTTTTTAAATGAGTAAAAAATTCAAATATGCAAAAACAATATAGGTGTGGAGCATCCTATGTCATACGCCATCTGTTAAAATTCTCCTTCATCCTAATCTTTTCTATTCTGTATAATATTAGCCTCTCAGAATTGCTTCCATCTCCTCTCTCTCTACTAACTAATAATATTCCAGAGTTTTGTGTAAAGCCACAGGTACTCCTAGTTACTGGTGAAATAAATAGCAGAAAATGGAGGAAAAAATTCCATATTTTTCCTACAACTACAGAAAAGCAGACACTCTTCTACATCATATATCAAGGTTTGATAATGTGATTCATTGAGAACATTCTCAAAGGTGTCAGTTTTACTCTCTAGTTCCGGATAGGGAACTTTTTCATGTTGGAAGGCCACGTGAATTTAGCTGTAATCATGTAAGGCCACATGATTACACAAGAAATTTCAAATAGGTATACTTAAAAATGTACATTATTTTGTAAAAATCTAACTAGTATGTACTTAATAATTTCCAAAAATGAAAACTATTTAATTTTAAAGTTAGCTAACCTTTTAATAACTTTGTTGTGTTTGCTTTTTGTTGTTTTGTTGTTTTTTTTGTTTTGAATGTTTGGTTGCAGCATGGAGGTCTGCAGTTTCAGTTGATACTCTAGATGGGTATCAGTCATTTTTGACATTAAGGGTGTCTTAATTTGGGTTACGTTGGAGAATGTAGATTCACAGTAATAAGTGGTTGAAAAGCAAGAAAACATTTTTTGGGCGTGTCGCCAAAGGTGTGGGTATTCTACTACAATTTTCAATATTTCGATTGGATCTTCCTTAGTATCAAACAATGACTTTAAAATGTCACCTACTGACAGCTCAATCAATTCCATCTGTAGTTCTTCAGGTGCTTTCGTGATATCAACTAAGTGAGGCTGAAATGCTAATTTCAGTGTGATGTCATGATTCTCAAAATCAGTGAACCTTTCATCGTATTATCCAATTAATAGATCTATAATAGCTATGTTATTCTTCAAATGATTCAGATATATTATCCTGCTCATCAATGACCTTTTCTAACTGGGGAAAATGTTCATCTGAAATTTCCTTTGGAAGAAGTATTTTGAAAAAAGATAGCTTTTATAGAAATGCTTGGATTTTTTTTTGCCACGTATCACATATAGACTTAGTTTTACCTTGCAAAGAAATATTCAAGTCATTTTGATTTGACATGATATCACACAGAAATGTTGCATTCCTATAGAAATCTTCTTTCAATAATTCACATTGGTGATACTGTTCTTCATAAAGTTTAACTATCTGTTCTCACAAAGATAACATTTTGGCAAACACCTGTCCCTGTGACAGCCAACACACTTTAGAATGACATGGCAAATCCACACTGAATACCTCATCATTCAACCTTACTATTAGGAAAGTGAGGATGTTGTGTTTCATTTGCACAAATATAGTTAAAAATACTTATAACCTGTTGCAAAGTGTCACTTGGAATAGTAGCTTTATCACAAAGATTTTGCTGATGCAAGATACAATAAAAAGAAATGAGGACATCTGGGTCTGTCAATACCTTTTTTAATCTGTGCAATAAACCCATCATGTTTTCCTGTCATGGAAGGTGAACCATCTGTACAAACACTCACTAAATTTACCAAATTCAGTCCAATTTCCTGACATTTATCTTGAAAGTTGTTGAAGATATCTATTCCCTGTGTTCTGTTGGCAAGAATAGCCAACGTGAGGAACTCTTTGTAGCAAAGAAAATCTTCCGTTATGACATGAATGAAGTATAAAACCTGCACTGAGTCAGTAGTATCAGTTTATTCACCCCACGTGATTGAATAATATATATTTTTCTTTTAAAGTATTGCATGAAGCTGTTCTGCTATGTTGAAGGCTAATTCATGCTGCCAAACAGTTATGGTTCTCCTTAAAAGAGACAGTTGTTTGTGTTAATACTTTGAAACATTATTATCAGGGTCTAAGCATCCTACAACTTTGACAATGCATTCTTTCACAATTTCTACAACACTGACTGGCTTCCCTTTTTTCCTGAGTATATAAGCTACTTTATAAGCTGCTTTAGTGGCATTATTTCCAGATCTTATTGCTGCTTAAAAGAATCATCTTTGTTTTTGATTTTCATCTTTTCATTTCTGCAATACAACCTTTTACATGTCCCCCTCTAATTTAAAATATTTGTGGTCCTAATGAATGTTATAATGCTGATGAGCATTGAATTTCTTTAATGTTGATATTGCCTTGTAACAAAGCAAGCAAATAATCTACTCTTTAGCAGAAACAAGATAATATTGCAATTCCCAATCCTCATTAAAAAGTTTTCTTCCTTTAGCGTTCTCTTGGTCTTCTTTGACATGATGGGCTATTAAGCAGACAGAATTAAAAAATACTGTCAAGCTGTGAAAATATTCACAAATTCCACTTCAAACAGAAACACAGTGCACCATTATCAAAAGCTGATAACAGACTGGCATACTTGACTCCCATAAACTCTCATCAACCAGCCTTATGCAGTAGTGGTGCCAGTCAGGTGGAGGGAGTTAGAATTAAATCAGGAGTGTATCAGCTGTCAATTTAGCCCTTATGACTTACTCATGTTCTAATTTTGCTGGTCAATCTGGGAAGATTATTTCATTGAAACTCATTTTATTCTTTGGTATTTTAAAAATAAAAAATATAAAAGATGAATCAAAATATATTAATAAAGATAAAAGGATTTGTTCTGTGCAATTTGGATTCAGTCAAAAGGATGCATTTAAGGACTTAGAAGGTCACATGTGGTCTTAAGGCAGCAGGTTCCCCACCCTGCTCTAGTTCATTATGGAGACATGTATCAGAATACATAAAGCAGTTTCGTTTCCATTTATTAAACAGTACTTGGAAGTTTCACTGGGCTTAAGGAAACATTTTTATTTTTTGTTTTAAGAAAGCATCTACATTTACCTTTTACTTATTTATTTACTTACATTATTTGTATAAAATTATGAAGTACAAGTGCAATTTTGTTACATGGATAGATTGCATAGAGATGAAGTCAGGGATTTTTGGGTATCCATTACTGGAATAATGTGTGTTGTACTCATTAAGTAATTTCTCACCATCCAACCCCTTGCAATCTTCCTGATCCTTCCAAGTCCCCATTGTCTATCATTCCACACTCTATGTCCATGTGCATACAGTATTTGTCTATAAATTTAGTTGGTTAGTTTGTCAATTTTATCTTTTTGAAAAACCAACTTTTTGCTTCATTTTGTTGATCTTTTGCATTTTTTTGACTTCATTTCATTTAGTTCTACTCTGATCTCTGTTATTTCTTTTTTTCTGCTAAAAACTTTACGTTCGGTTTGTTCTTTTTTTCCCTAGTTCCTTGAGGTTAGGTTGTTAAATTGTGATTTTTCTACTTTTTTATGTAGGCATTTAACGCTATAAATGTCTCTCTTAGCACTGCTTTTGCTGTCTCCCACAGGTTTTGGTATATCATGCTTCCACTTTCATTTGTTTCAAAATTTTTTTTATTTCAAAATATTAAGGGGATACAAATGCTTTAGGTTACATGGATCATTTTTATAATGCTTGAGTCATGGCTATAGGTGTGCTCATCACACAAATAGTGTTCATAGTACCCATTAGGTTGGTTTATTCACCTCCTGTCTCACCACCTTCCTCTAATTGCTTTCCACTGAGTCTTACTTCCCTCTGTGCACTTGTGTGCTCATTGGTTAGTTCCAATTTAATAGTGAGTACATGTGGTGTTCGTTTTTCCATTCTTGTGATGCTTCACTTAGGAGAATGGTCTCCAGTTCCATCTAGATTGTTGCAAATGGTATTCATTCACTTTTTTATAGCTAATGCTCCATGGTGCACATATATCACATTTTATTAATCCATTCATGTGTTGACGGGCACTTGAGTTGTTTCCACATCTTTGCAATCGTGAATTGTGCTGCAATAAACATTCAAGCGTAGGTGTCTTTTTGATAAAATGATTTCTTTTTCTTTGAGTAAATATCCCATAGTTGAATTGCTGGACCAAATGGTAGGTCTACTTTTAGTTCCCTAAGGAATCTCTATACTTTTTTCCACAGAGATTGTACTAATTTGCAGTCCTACCAACAGTGTATAAGTGTTCCCTTCTCTCTATAAGTACACCAGCATCTCTTGTCTTTAAACGTTTTAATAAAGATCATTCTTACTGGTGTAAGGTGATATTTCACTGTGGTTTGATTTACCTTTCCCTGATGATTAATGAAGCTGAACTTTTTTTATATGTTTCTTGGCCATCTGTCTTTCTTCTTTTTAGAAGCATCTGCTCATGTCTTTTGCCCAATTTTTAATAGGATTGTTTGTCTCTTTCTTGCTGATTTGCTTGAGTTCTTTGTAAATTCTGGTTATTAGTCCTTTATCAGATGTGTACCTTATGAATATTTTTTCCCATTCTGTACATTGTCCATTTGCTCTATTGATTGTTTCCTTAGCTGCACAGAAGCTTTTTAAAATTTCTTTCAGGATGTTTTATTGATATTTTTTAAAATTCACTTTTGAAGAGTTTAACTGATTGCCATGATATTAACAAAAATTATTAGACTTAGCTCTCCCCATGCAGTCTAAGTAATATATTTCTAACACAATAAGATCAGCTCTGTAAATGTAATTAAACAAAATTCATTATGTGACAAAATCTCTGAAGTTTCTTTTCAAGAATAAGAAGAGGATATTGTCTCTCTTGGATCCTTTGCCTTAGAATGCATGTATTCAGATTATGGAAAATTAGGGGAGAGGTTATAACATTGCTTAATAAAGAAATCCTTTTCATTTCATATGTCATTTATCAAAAAGAAACAATGAGTAGGATGAAGGAATGACTTGATGAAAGATATACAATTTTGTTAGATGCCAAGGATTCCCTATTCTGATTGGTTAAATGAAAAAAGCAATCTCATATAGCAGATGTACATATCATACATCTATAGTTTCTTATTTTGACTGTAAATCTAAGTCACATGTGGCATGGAGTACCATAGGTAAATGAGAAAGTTATCTCTAGTCATAGAAAGGGTAACAGAAGACAGGATTAATAGAAGAGGGCAATTTGCTATACTACAAGGAAGCAAGCAGTTATAGAACTTTTGAAGTCAAAGTTAATCTGAGGCCAGGAGTGGAAGGCCCACATGTTGTGAGCAAAACACATTCCTCAGTAGGCTCCTGAAGCTTAGACAAAATTCATAGTTAATTTAAATGCTGACTAGTATCATCCCAATGGGAAAATCTAAGGTTAGATTAAGAAGGGCTTGATAACAGTTGACATTCAGATAAAAAGTCACCACTGATAATGGGCAAATTCTGCTTCCTGGAATCCTTTTCAACATTTTCTATAGTGATTTATATAAAAATAAGTGATTTTCAAATTACTCTAATCATTAATGAAATTATCCTTTGTATTTAAAGCCTTATTAAACAACTGAACATGTTTAAATTGTTCTAATTACTTATTATTACCTATGATTCTCTACTAGTTTCTGCCTCTGTGTTAGTTTTCTAGGGCTACCATAAGAATCGCCACAAGCTGGGTTGTTCATACAATAGAAATTTATGGACTTACACTTCTGGAAACTAGAAGTCCAAAATCAAAGTGTTCACAGGGTTGATTCCTTCTGTGAGGGCTTTGAGGAAGAATCTGTTCCATTCCTCCCTCCTAGTTCCTTGGGTCATAGATGGTGTTCTTCCTGTGTCTTTATATTGTCTACCCTCTATATGTGTCTGTGTGTGTCCAAATTTCCCTTTTCTATAAGGACACAAATTGTATTGGATTAGTGCCCACCTTAATGATCTCATCTTAACTTGATTACCTGCAAAGACACCTATTTCCAAATAAAGGTTCATGTTCATCGGTACTGGGGACTAGGACTTCAACATTTTTATAGGGGACACAATTGAATCCGTAAGTCTCTAAATACTGGAGGTAAAAAGCATACTCCTATAAATAACATAATTTATTTCAATTATCTTTATTGTAGGAGTAAAGAATGGTAGGAAGTGTAAAATGTAGCAAGCTGAAGAAGGAGTTGTGGTGGATATGTGAAGTTTTGAAAGAATGGCCTAGGTTGTTAAAAACCACAACAATGGCTCGGGAAAGTCTCCCCACCTTTTGGAAATTACTGACAAACAGAAGATTTAGTCCTATATTTAGTCCTGTTTTTGTGGTGGGAGATGCCTAAATTATTGATGGGTTTTTTTGGGGAAAATAACCACCATAATCATCCTGTAAAAGTCTAGAATATCAAAGTTAATTCTATAAATTCATGGCGAATATTACAGAGGGCTTTGTTATGCCAGTTAAATTATACCATTTGTTTGCTTCATTAATGAATTTGATTATTTGACAGACAATTTTGAGATATTATTCATTATATCAGGCACTGACAAGCCACTGTGGACACAAAGACACATTGATAATCTTCTCTCCCTTCAACAAAATTATAACTTAGGTTATTCAGCCTACCCAGAACATCTGTTTTTCTATAAACAAAGGTAACTTTGAACGATAGCACTCAAACTATTTTCCACATTGGCACACATACAAGATACTCCTAGCATGCAAAAAACACTCCCATGGATGCATACAAGTTATTCACAAAGTAAAAAAAAAATGTATGGTAGAAACACTACATAATTCCAAATCATTACTGTATTAATATTCCCTGAGAAACAGTCACTGACATTGTACTGATTACGTATAATGCCTCTTCTTCTCCCACACAGGAATGCATAAGTGACATTACAGAGTAATGTTGGTTCTACAATATTTTATTTAAAAATTATTCATAAACACCAATAATTTATTATTAGAACTACATTGCTTGTAATATGCCTTACAGCTGATATGGACAAACCAGTCTAACAAGATGTCAAGGTTAAGGTCCTTTGGTTCAGAGAATACAAGTGCTGTTAGTAGGCCTTATGGTCTCCCAATTCCCTGTATTAGGAAAATGCTGCATGTTTTAATGTATTTAGCCAAGTAATTTGCCAACTATAAAATACAGAATATATTATTATTTTATTTTGGTCATTCACTGATTAAGAAATATTTGTTTAATGCTATGTTCAAGGTACTCAGTACCTACCCTTGTAGAATTATATGTTAGTCAGTGATATAAACAGTAATGAACAACAAATAAAACACAAATAGATGGCAAAGGTAATCTTGGTTAATGATAAAAGCTCTGAAGAAAACCAAGAGATACTATAGAGTAACTGAGTAGTGAGGTGGGAGAAAAGCTTTTAGATCAAAGACTCAAGGAAGGTTTTCCTGACATGTGGTCTGAGATAAGAATGACGACAGAGTCAATCATGCTTCATCTATGGCAGAGTATTCCAGGAAAAGCAAGACCACACAGCATGAAAAAGTAAAAGGATTTTAGAGAAGCAAGAGCTGGCCTCACTCCTTAAAAACTCACTGTTCTTATTACACAGAGATAATGCATTTTTAATATGCACTTTCTTTTTTTCATTTTCCTTTTGTTTAATTACATATTGAGTTGTACTATTTAATAACCATAAAGCACTATTAGTAACTGCTCTAAATGTTCAAACTCCAAGAATGAACAACAAAAAAAGTAAATTTTTAAAAACCTGCTTTTGATATTGTATTTAATTCAAAATATATGTTTATTTTGCCAGAAACACTTTATTGTGTTTAGAGCTGTTATATACCACATCATTAGACTGCCAAATATATGCTGTTTGGAGAAATCTTTGAATGGAATTATTTCCTAATGAGGAGTTAGAGCTCCTTTCCAAAGTAAGGTGATAAAATTTCTGGAAGTAAATTTCTCCTAACTTTAAAAGGTCTCTCACTTTTTCTGACTCTTAATGACCAATGGAAATAATTGCATGGAACTACCTGCCTTTGATTTTCAGTAAAGAATGCAGTTGACACTTGAACAACATGCGCTTGAACTATGCAAGTGCACTTAAATGCAGATTTTCTTCCGCCCCTGCCACCCTGGCGACAAGACCAACGGCTCTTCTCCCTCCCTCTCCTCAGCCAACTCCGTGTGAAGACAAGGAGAATGAAGACCTGTGTGATGATTTACTTCCACTTAGAGTCTAGTAAATATTTCTCTCACTTATGAAATTTTTAATAACACTTCTTTTCCCTAGCTTTCGTGTAAAAATACACTATATAATACATACTACATACAGCATTTGTGGTAATCGATTGTTTATGTTATCAGTAACAGTTTCTGGTAGGCTATTAGCAGTTATGTTTTGGTGGAGTGAAAAGTTATATGCGGATTTTCAACTGTACAGGTGTCGGTGCCCCTAACCTAAGAATTAGTCAAGGATCAACTGTAAATGTGTGTGTGAATGTGTGTCCGTGTGTGTGTGTCTTAGTCAACTTGGGCTGCTCTAACAAATTACCACAGCCTGGGTGGCTTATAAACAGCAGAGATTTAGTTCTTACATTTCTGGAGGCTGAAAGTCTGAGATCAGCGTGTCAGTATGGGCAAGTTACGGTGAGGGTCCTTCCCCATGTTACAGACTGTGTGGATTTCTTCTTATATCCACATGTGGTGAAAAGATGGTGAGAGAGCTTTCACCCTTTAATAAGGCCACTAATCCCATCATGAGTGTTCCACCCTCATGACCTAATTACTTCCCAAGTCCCCACTTTCTAACACCATCACACTGGGGGTTAGGATTTTAACACATCAATCGTGGGGGGCAAGGGGAATACAAACATTAGATCCAATGCAATACATATACATACGTGTGTGTGTATGTGTGTGTGTGTGTGTGTGTTCCTGAAAACTCTTGACTTTTTTATTTTTAGGCAAGGAGTGTTTCTTTTCAATGCAAACTATTAATAGTGGGAATGCATATGCTTGGGTTCTAAGTGCTTCTGGTAAAGGCAGTTACTCATCTCTAGCTTGCTGACTTCTCTGTTCTTACAGTTGTATTTCAAATCTTTAGCTTCATATTATAGAAGCCTCTATTATCACAGTCCTATTCCCTTCCATGTCATAGTCCTCTCTTAGCTTCTTCCTCTTTACCTCCAAAGTTATCCACAAGATCATGCTTTCAAAGTCTCCTTCTATCTCAGAGAAAGAGGTGCTCAAATTCCTTTCACACTGAACACCTCTACTTACACTCTGGATTCTGTCTCAACCCTTTCTTGTTCCTTGTTCTATCTTTTTCTTTCAGTGTTTTCGATTTCTTTTTTTTTTTTCTCATTAACTCATAAAAATACTTAAGTATGATTTTTCCACCATTAAACAGTAATCCAAAACATTTATTTATTCCTAACTCTTTATTGAGCTAGTGCCACTTATCTCTCTCTTCCTGACACATTTCAGTAATAAGCCTTCTTCCTTCCTGTGACCCATTCCTCTTCTAATAGAAATGGTTGTCTCAAATTAATTTAATCATTCCAGATTGTCAATGTCTTATTCTTAGTCCTCATTCTACTTTACCTCTCTGCTTCTTGGAACTTTCTGCTTTTGTATGTAATGCTACTACATCTCTTGATTTGCTATGCTGCTTGGCTTAGGTTCTCTTACATTCTCTCTTAGGCTCCCTTTTCTCTCCCACTTTTGCTTCTCTTCAGTATATATATATTTTTTTCCTGGATAATTTCAGTATGAATCATTTTAGTATGAATCATTTCTTCAGTAATTACCTAGATTCTACTCACTTCAAACTTCCTACTTTGATTACAAACTTCTCTTTTCAGCATCAGCTCCAAATGTCCAGCATATATTTTTCAATTATAATACAACCTTTGCATCTCTCACTTCACAATTACAATGTGGGAGATACTAGTTTTTGCCTCTTGAATATAAAGCTCCGTATACCATAGATTGTGTCTTACTTGTCTTTGTATTCCTGATGCAACACAGTATTATCTAGTGCATGGTAAACATAATAAATATTTAACTAATTTAATATTCAGGAAATTATGTAATGTAAATTTATGAAGTAAAGTATCCTACTTAGATTCTTGTGTAAGCCAAACAGACACTGGCAGATAACATAAACTAAATAATATATACTTTTGAAATTTATCATTATTTATGGAAAATAACTCAGGAAAAAAAGAAAGGATTCCAAAATGAAAGATATACTATAAAGAGAAAAAAAATCTTCAGTCTGGAGAATGTTATTACCTAAAACACCATCATGAGAGATCTTAATACAAGAAATAAAGGCAAATTTCCCTCCTGACTTTTTAAATTTGTTAAACTAGGTGTCTGTCCCTGTATTCTGTCTGCCCTTTCAGAACAATTGCATTATCATGATGATTCTTTTCTTTTTTGACTTGCCTGGGTCAGTCCTGTCTGTTATTGCACTCATCTGAGTATACTTGGGGAAACATTTAGAGCTCAGACATGTAAAAACTTGACTTTTGAATTAGCTTCAGTAAAATAAAAAAATAAAAACACATACTTTTAAGGAATCTATACCTGAAATCTCTATAGTTCCTAAATAGTTGACTGGATATTTACTATGCTAAGACTTCAATGACGCAGCTTGCTACAAAATGTAGGAAAAGGTAGTAGCCACAGGCATCTGTTTTGATAAGATAAACCTCTCCTTCTCTTGGGTCTTCTCAACAAAAACTCATTTCATTTAGAGAACACTAGTATGTCTTTTGCAGGACGTGCCTGAAAATAGTTTATGAAGACTTTCTCTTCCCTAAAGTTCCTCAAACCTAGAAATCCCAGGACACATGGCCTATTTTACAATTGAAGTCAATAGTATAAGTGACTTTTTGATACTCAAATATACAAAAAAGTACATGCACTTTATATGTTGAGCAATCCCTATATCTAGTTTTCATTATGGAAATTTGCATTTTGGGGATTGCTTTATAAATGTTATATTATCTTCTGCGTAGGTTCTGTAGAGGAGATCCTATGGTAGAATAGACAAAGAAGTTCCTGGAAAAACAGGCATTGCCAAATACTCCATGGGGCCTATGGTAGTTGAAGAAACACTGTTAATTAGAAACAAATTATAAAAAATTAACCAGAAAAATAAATGCACTAGGTGTATCCCCTATTTGATTTTATTTATTAGAACTATAATGTGTCTAAAAGTACACATTATCCATTCATTTATTCATCCATTCAACAAATATTTATTGGACACCTACAATGAGCTTCTGAAATCTCTGACATAAAGGTAATGTTAATATTAAAAGGAAATGCTAGTAAACTTGGATGAAAAGCAGTTGTTAGAGTTGTTTTTCAATCATTAGTCATTAGATAATTATTTTATAATTATAAACATCTGTGTCCCTTATGTATTATTATTTACATGTGATGCTTTAAAAAAATAAAATTGCTTTTACAGACTAAGATTTATAGTTTGTAAAATATAAAGGGTATCATATTCTCAGAATAAATTAGGAGGCAGTCATACAAAATTAAAGATGAATTAATATAAAATATTGGCTCATGTACCAAATAAACACATTTAATGTGACAAACCCACACCAAACTTTGGTAAATTTGAATATAGGAAACATTTGTGATATGCAACATTACCTTGAAATAGTGTATTTTCCCAGTATTAACTATTAGAGTTTACTTTGACATTGGAAATCAAGCCTTAAAAGTTTTTAAATTATCTTTATCACAAACAATAGATACACAATAAGTTGAATTATAAAATAAACATTGCATAAACCCCTTGAGTTCCACACACTTGAATTTTCTTAGCAGAGTAAGTGCATCTTCCTATTAAGAGATGATTATATTTTTAAATAGAAGCCATCTGATTTTTTATCTAAATAAAATTCATGTATTCTAAAGAAAGTCTCTTCTCCTTGATTTGGTAACATGCATATTTCATGGGCTGTACTTTGAAAATTTAACCAAGAGATTCAATGTGATTACTTCAGTAACAATTCAATTTGAAATGTCAACTATGTTCAGCATTTAAAAATTAATAGCTAAATCCCTTTAAAGATCAGGGAAATTTTGTTCTAGCTTAGAATAATTTTATAGCTTTATGAATCTCCTTGTGCATTGTTTGCATATTTTAAACTATTGTGAATAATGCACTCCCTGTAAAGGCCCATTAGTTCAAAGAATTTTGACAGTCACAGCTCAAGGTATTAATTTTCATACCAGATACATACTTTCCATTGGCAGCAAATTTTTCAAAACCCAAATATACTTCACCTAAATTGTGAGTATATACATTTTGAATAGGTTAGAGTAGTAAACAACCATGAAAAAAATTGAGAATTTACTCAAGCTTTTTCTTCTGCTCACTTATTTGCTTTCTGGGAAGAGAACAGTCAGTGCAGGAAGAATCATGAAGCAGCAATCATGGTGAAACAAATTCTGGATAAAGGGATCTGTGCAGTGCCAGAACCTCCTCCAGGGGCCAAGATTACAACAATTCTGAGAAAAAGGGGAGAGGGGAGCCTCATATGTAATTTAAAAATGTAAATAGAAAAACTGTTGGCCAGCATTACTTCTTGGTAGCAGAAGCACTTGTGACTTAAATAAGATTAATGAAAGTGTCATTATTCCTGAATGGCACTAATAAGAATAGACAGAATTTTTTCTGGGCTATCATGATCATCTTAGAAAATCTAAAATAACTTGTTCAGCTATTCATTCAAGAAACATTTATTACTGACATTCCACTACGTGCCAGGCTTGGAGAGGTATTCAGAAAATAACAGAGACCAAATATAGTCTCTATTCTCCTGAAGCTTGCAATTTAGTGGGGGATACAGGCATAATCAAGCACTGTGCATTAATATGTAATTACAAATTGATATAAATATTAGGAAAAAAGGAAGTTGGCTTTTGAGTGAATTTTGTAAGAAAGAAATATTTCTAGAACTATTGGGTGAGAGTGAGCTTCTCTGAAAATTTTACAGGAGCACACCTTTAATTGTTGCTCATTTTATTTAGACCATTTAGCTCAAATCATAATAAATCTGATATTCATACTGCCACACATGGTTCTAAGAAATTGAGGATTCTATATGAATTGAAGTTAAAGAAAAACAGAGTTATCTTTATGACAAATTTATTCTACAAGTTTTCTTCCTTGGATTTTTCTCTACAGTCTCAGCATATATGCACAAGTTTAGCACCGACCTGTTTTAGAGACAAGGTCTTGCTCCGTCACCCAGGCTGGGTACAATCATGCCTCATTGTAGCCTCTCCTGGGCTCAAGTGATCCTTTCACTTCAGCCTCTCAACTGGTTGGCACTACAGGTTTGCCACCACACACAGCTAATTTATCATTATTATTATTATTACTACTACCATTACTATTATTGTGGAGATGGGTTTTCCCTATATTGCCCAGTCTGGTCTCAAACTCCTGGCCTCAAGTGATCCTCCTGTCTGAGCCTCCTGAGTAGCCGGGATCACAGGCATCAGCCACCAGGCCTGGTTTAGATACCTGTTTATAAGGTGCTGGATCCAGAGCAGAGATTCTTTTCATACATTATGCAGCGGTCTCCAACATTTTTGGCATCAGGAACTGGTTTCTTGGAAGACAATTTTTCAGTTTTTCCACAGACGGAGTTGGGGGTGGGAGTGCAGGTCAGGCGGTGACAAGGAGCGGTGGGGAGCGGAGCGCCTGTAAATACAGACGAAGCTTCGCTCACTCCCTCGCTGGCTCGCCCGCCGCTTACCCCTGCTCTGCTGCCCGGGCTCCTAAATTCCATGGAAGACAACTTTTCTACTTGTCCCTCCCGTGTGTCCATAACCGTCTGATCTTTGCTTCTCTCCCCTATACCTCCCAGCACTCTGTAAATCATTGTGGCACTTAATAATATATTGTCGCCAACTCCAAATTCTTTCTTCATTACTTGTTCTGTGACAGCAGAGGTGGGCCATTCAATGATCAGCTGACGTTATTTAAGCCTTGTCAGAAGAGGGCGCTGGAGAGACACTGGAGGAGGAAGGGTTCTTTCCGGTCTGGCGCTCATGGGCTGCAAAGAATGCAGCTTGTCTAGCACCTGCTCCAGCATTTGGCTCCTACAGTGCTGGCAGCGTCCTTGTCCAGCTTCTGGTTCCTGCAGCACGGGTGGCTATTCTAGCACAGATTCTTGTAGCACACAGAGCTTTTCCCGCACCTTGTTCCTATATTATAGTGACCATCTTTTCCCATGTTCTTCCAGGCAGTTTTGTAGCCTCTGGGGATATATCTCTCTGTGAAGACCTTTCCTTGGCATATTAGAGGCCCAGTTTCTGGCAAGTTCCAGAGTGCTAATTTACAGCAAGTTCCACTGCCTCAGCACCGCAGAGACTTCTCTGCCATGCAGTGATCACAGCTGTGCCCTCTTCAGCACTGTCTGCATCTCAGCCCGGGGGGTGCAGGAAGTGTGTTTGGGGGACGTTCCAGGAGCTCTATCTCAGCCCTAGAGCTGCTATTCCTTTATGCTTTATAGCTCTCTTTACTTTTTACTAGCCAATCTTTCCTCATTCAAATCCTGTTGTAGTCAATAATTTTTTATCTTAAACTTTTCGTCATCAATTCATTATGTGATTTCTACCTTCTTATTAGATTCTGACTAATACATTATCAGTGTGATACTTTCAATTCCTAAACGTACTAGGCTACATTACAACTATAGGCTACTGTATGTGTCACTCTGTCTTCCTAGCATACCCATCTTCCATTATACATGCAATTCGTGTTCAGAATTCAAGACACAGCCAAGTCGTATATTCACTGGAAATTTTCACCTCCTTTCTCCTTTCCACTACCCAAAGACTAAAAGGCTGAACTTCCTTCTTCTCCCATTCATCCTATGATTATTTCTGTCATGTTTCCTACTATATCTACATATAATTTTCAGTTTTGCTTTACTTATCTACTTCTGCATCTAATTCGGAGCCTCTTAACAGTAGGTAGTGTATCTTTTCATGTCTGTATTTACAGCACCCAGAACAGTACATAGTACATATTATAGTACGCACAGAAATGGTTGTCAAATAAAAGAATGATTGAATGAGTGATTGATCACTCTTTTCTTGCCTATTCCCTGCTTAATCTTGTCTCCCTCAAGAACAGTATTGTTTAAGTGACTTCCAGAGATAGGGTATCCAAAGACCAGTTTTTTTTTTTTTTTTTTTTACCTTCTCATCACCCTATGCTTTCCCCTGGGTTTCTGTTCCCATCTTCCCTTACTATAAACATACAGTGGTAGTGTTAAATCAAGCATCCATCTTAAATCATATATTGTTTTCTGGGCATGATTTCTAATACTATCAGCATCCAGGAAATACAGAGCTAAATCTTCCTTGCAACTACTTAAGCTAATCAAGGTATCTTTGAGGTAAAGAACAAGAGGAAGACAAGTCTGGGCCCAAAGTATAATGTATAATCAGTTTTTGTATATTTGGATATGAACACTTACTGTAACAGTGATACCTTCACCTAGCTCACCAGTTTAATGTGGCCTCTTTTTCCACTATGCATCTCCATAGTAACTACATTCTGACCTTAGTCCTGTGCTGAAAAGGAAACTTCTTGTTCCACGTCCAATTCCCATCCACCACCAGGTCCACATCTACCGGTTATGAAATCCACATACCACATCCAATTCCTGTCACCTCATTTGTTGGTATTTGGGTCCTATAAGAAAACTTCTAGCTACTTCTTCTTCACCTAGTTTCTTAATATCTGTTGCCAAGATTCTGTAAGGCTTCATTCTGTTGAAATCTCTAATCTACCAAATCCACCATTATCTGTTTCTCTATTTCAGGATTTCTATTCTTGGGTTTATTAGCTAGATTCTTGGGCAGGGTGTTAATCTGACTTTCTTTCATAATGCAGGGTATTAATTAACTAATCATTTTGAATGTGTAAATTCTTTGTTTGTTAAAAGAAAATCTGTGAATGAAAGAAGAAATGTATTGGACTTTTTTTCAGCTGGTATGTGGGTCATCCAAATCAGTCATGAAACAGCTTTTTTTAAATTCTAGAGAGGTAGCACAATTGTTATGTAAAGATAAGTTTTTATTATAATATATATGTTCATTTTGTGAAATGATACAATGACTTTATGTTCTGTATATATATTCTCTAACATTTTAGTTTCCTTAAATTATAGCCACAGAGTATAATAAGGTATTTAATATCATTAAAACAAATGTTACTATCTATGCCACATTGGTTATTTAACTTCCATTTTCTTGTCTGTAATAAGAGGATACCATTGAATAGAGGATTAAGTGATACATGAAAGTACTGGAGTTAATGTTTTAAACAGAGGAAATGCTCAATAAATATAAGCTCTTCCTTTACTATGAATACACTCAATAAATTTGTCTATTTCATGCTACTTGAGAAATGAATTTCAATAATTATGAATATTTATTGCAAACTAATTCTTTTGTAAATTATTTTTAGTTACATGTATAATAAATCTGGTGCTAAATGCTTGATCAGGAATAGAATTTTCAACAATAAATTTTTGGATAAAAATATGAGCTAATTTATGATGATCTAATTGGTTTCATAGTTCTCAGAAACGAATATGTGAAAAGTGAGATTTTTCTGTGTCTCCATATAACAACACTCTTGATGAGAATATAGCTGAAATAATTTGAGATGAGACTATAGCTGAAATAATTATTCATTAAAAAAAAACACAAAACCCTATACTAGTCAAACATCTTGCAGGAGATGCAATGTGTGTTACACTTATCAAATCCTAAAATGATTATCTTCCCCCAAAGGACAGGATTACCCTAAGGGGTCTTAGGTTTACTTTTCAATCAAAGCATTTAGAATGCAAGAGAAAGAACTGTGTTTCTTTTTGAGACAGCTGGTTTTATTTTTCATAGGCCATTATTATAAAGAAAATCATTTGAGAAGAAAAATTTGATTCTCAGGTATCTGGTTCAATGACTCTGAAAATCAGATACCGAAAGGTGGGTATTTGCCTTCCTTTCTTCTTGGGTCCCTCTCTGCTCCTACAGCCTCAAAAACAATAGTTTTCCTATTCTCCATTTGCTTTGCTTTTGTATATTTTACTTAAGGCTTATCATTTTCCTTATCTCTTTTTCTTAGTGTTTGATCTAAAGACTCCACTGCTTAGGCAGAGATAATCCCCCTTCAACTGCCCTAGTTATGAAATGAAAAACCCAAGTTCTTGAGGTTAGCTTTCAGTTGAGATCAGAAAGACATTTTCACTCCAGCCTTATTCTGAGCCTTTTGTGTTTCTGATAAATCGCTTTGTATAAGAAAATATAAAACAATCTTACTGATATAAGATAAATCACTAAGGAGACTTGATCAAGCTTCCTCTATTAGGTCATTCTTTAAATCAGTAAAATTGATTCACAGATCTTTAAATAAATTTTTAAAGTCCAGTTGTAGGCTAAAAATGATTAATAAGAAGTTAACTCTGATTTTTTTTGACTATTTATGTAAGAGAAGTTAAGCTAATGATTAATTAAAGCTTATTTCTTGATTATTTGAATACCTATATTGAAAACAATAAAAGGACTTGGTAAAAAATTTCCTACTCTTAATCAGATTATACTAGAGCCACATAAAAAAGCACATTTGAGTTTTATATATGTGTGTGTGCATGTATATATATCTCCATATATACTATGCATAAACATGTGTACTTTTGTATATGTAGATATGTGTGGTAATGTTTTTAAGGACAAATGCAGATTATTGAATTTTAGAAAGACATAATTAAGTCACTTGCCTATTTTCTCTGCAATGCATTTGAATACTATAAATTATGTTCATTTTTTACAACAAAAATATGGTAAAAATATTGTTTAAATTAAAATAGGAAATCCATAGAAAAGTCAATATCATTACTTAGGAAAAAAATGAGAGTGTAACATATAATAAGCCCAAAAACAGAGTAAAACTAGATAATTATAATTCATCTTGTACAGAGACAGAAACTTTAGTGCTTACCAATGATAAAGGATCGGGGTCTAAATTAAGGCTTCATTACAAGAGTGCTCAATTCTCTCCTCTGTTCTAAGAAATAAAGATAGGAAGTTCTTTCATGCCTGAAGCAGAAGAGAGAATTAATATCTAGCTCAGCTGTAGACAGGGGTCAAAGTATCCTACTCTTGTGTACATATTAGGAGTATATCCCTTCTATAAAAAAAAATACTGTGAGTATGATAGTTGTGGTAGATGCCTCTATCAGTGACTCTCAATAAATCAACTCTCCTGATACGTTTACTCTGTGTATTCCCCTCACCCAGTGACACTGGGCTTGGTCACGTGATTTGCTTTAACTAATGTGACATCATCAAATGTGACCCAAACAGAGGGTTGAATGTCCTTTCAGGCTGGGACTTGCTCTTTTGAAACATTACCATCAAACATGTAAAGCCTCCTTGAGGAGAAAAGACCATATGGTGAGGGGACCCAGTTATACCAGCCTCCTCAGCCCGGCCCAGCCCCCGGGCAATCTGCTTGCTGTATGCAGCTACATGAGCAAGTCTGGAAGAGGCTAGAAATATATAAATGGTGTAAGGAACTTTTCCTAATAATAGCTTCTCTATTAGGTAGCATGGGATAGGTTTAGGTATCAAAGTTATTGATTTTAAATACTGATATATATGGGGAAAGTAGGTGGCAGAATAGTTAAAGTTAACTGTGATGAAATATCCTTGGCATTTAGTTTAAAGTAAAATCATAGATAGGCCAATGTTATTTTGCTTTGTATTGCTTCTAGCCCATACGGGTATGTATTCATTGATCAAATGCAGGAATGAATTATATAATTTTCTGAAATCTGTCTCTGTCTTTGAACAAGGCAAAAGAATCACATATATCCCTTTTGCACTTTAGAATATTTACTCAAATGTTCCTATTAGAAGTGTATGTATCATTTATCTAGAAGCAGCAAGAGTATTGGTAGCAGCAGTTCTGGTCACTGTAGTAGCAGTCAAAAGGAGAGGTCATATGTGTAACATACTGTAATAAATGTCTTAACTAAATCATACTTCACAATAGAACTATGAGAAAAAGAAGGAAAAACTTTTAAAATTCCCATTTTATGGAAAACTTGAAGGTCAAATGAGGATGCTGGGTTGCAAATCCAGGTCTGATTAACTCCAAAGGCTAAGATCTCAACTATGATGTTAAAACACTCCCACTATTTTACATTCATCCACACTATTGATACAGGGTTTTGTGGTGGCTGGGTCCAGATGCAAGAAATTCTTCTTTTATCAAGACTCCAGGAGCACCGAACTATTTAGATAGTTTCCACTTCTGGGCTAGAAAAGGGATCAAGAGTAAACAAGAAGTAATGGGACTTGAGAGCACAAACATCTCCAAACTGAGGGAGGAAATCAAAGTGCAAGACCCATTTCTCTCATCTCTTATGACAGTGATTCTGCTACTGATCACAGAATGGTGATCAAAGAAGTTTGTGTAAATGCTTAAATGGGAGAAGGGGTTTCTACTTGCATGCATTAATACATACGAATGTCAAATTTATGGTTAGCATATAATTTGTTATCTAAACCTGGATACATGAGAGGGAAGAGGACATTATTAAGTATAATGTCATAAGAGGTGTAAATTGTGACTATTTAAGACACACTGGATTATATAATAGTCAAAATAGTCTTAAGGTAGGTTTGGGATACTACCTTGTCTATTCAAGTGATACTGTTAGTCATCATGAGATGAATAACAGTTACTAATATTCTGTATGCAGGATTGATCTCGATTTCTCTAAATATTAAAGACACTGCAAGGACTGTATTAGCATTACAGTAATATTAAATGTCTTTTGCAGAAGAAAGTGTTAATAATACTAGGCAAATCATAAGTATAGGATATGTTTTAAGTTGCACAGGAAATTAAATAAATTTGCAAATTGAAATATCATATTTTGTTGTTTTTGTAACCTGAGACTGTGCTGAATTTATCAATTTCAGGAGTCTCCTGGAGGAATCTTTGGGGTTTTCTAGATTTAAGATCATATCACCAGCAAAGAATGATAGTCTGACCACCTCTCTCCCCATCTGGATACCCTTAATTTCCTTCTCTTGCCTGCTTGCGCTGGCTAGAACATCCAGCATTATGTTGACTATAAGTGGTGGCAGTAGGCATTGTTGTCTAGTTTCAGTTCTGAGTGGGAATGCTTTCAACTTTTCCGCATTCAGCATGATGTTGGCTGTGGGTTTGTCCTATATGATTTTTATAATTTTGAGATATATTCCATCTATGCCTATTTTGTTAAGAGTTTTTATCATAAAAGAGAGCTGAATTTTATCAAATATTCTTTCTGCATCTATTGAGATGACCATATGATCTTTGTTTTTGCTTCTGTTTATGTGTTGAATGACATTTATGGATTTATGTATATCGAGCCATCCTTGTATCCCCAGAATAAAGCCCACTTGGTCATAATGGATTATTTTATTGATGTGCTGTTGAATTAGGTTTCCTAGAATTTTATTGAGAATTTTTGCATCCATATTCATCAAGGATATTGGTCTATACTTTTGTTGTTATTGTTGTGTCCTTTTCTGGCTTTGGTATCCAGGTGATACTGGTTTCGTAGAATGAGTTGGGAGGATTCCTTTTTCTTCTCGAAGCTATGCAATAATTTAATAGCATTCCTATATACCAACAGTCAAGCTGATAACTGAACCAAAGACTCAATAGCTTTCACAATAGTTACAAGAAAATGAAATATCTAGGAAGACATTGCACCAAGAAGGTAAAAGATCTCTAGAAAATGAACTATGAATCAGTGAGGAAGGAAACTGCAAATGTTATAAACAAATGGAAAAGCACATCATGCTCATGGATTAGTAGATTCAACATTGTTAAAATGTGCATACTACCCAAACTGATTTCCAGATTCAATGCAATCTGTATCAAAATATCCATGTCATTTTTTAAAGATCTAGAAAAAATAATTCTATGCTTCTTTTGGAACCAGAAAAGAGCCCAAATAGCCAAAACAACCTTAAGCAAAAGGAACAAATCTGGAAGCATCACTTTACCAGAATTTAAGCTAAACTGCAAGGCTATAGTAACCAAAATAGCATGGTATTGGCACAAAAATAGAAACATAGACCAATGTAACAGAACAGAGAACCCAAATATAAAATTATCCACATATTTCCATCTGATCTTTGACAAAGTAGACAACAATATATATATTGGGGAAAAGAATCCACATTGAATAAATGGTGCTGGAAAAATTGGATAGCCACCTGAGAAGATTGAAACAGGATTTGTATCTCTTAGCACTCACAAAAATTAATTCAAGATGAATAATAGACTTAAACCTAAGACACGAAACCATAAGAATTCTAGAAGAAAATGTTGGAAAAACTCTTCTAGATATTGGCCTACACAAAGATTTTATGAAGAAGACCTCAAGGGCAATCACAGCAACAACCAAAATCAATAAATGGGACTTGATTAAATTAAACACAATTAAGCACAGCCAAGGAAACAATCAACATAGCAAATAGACACCCTACAGAATGGGAGAAAATATTTGCATGCTATATTTCCGATAAAGGGCTAATATTCAGAATCTACAAAGAATTCGAGCAAATCAGCAAGAAAAAATCAAACAATCCCATTAAAAAATAGGCAAAAGACATGAACGGAAGTTTTTCAAAAGAAGATAGACTAAAGGCCAAAAAACATATAAAAAATGCTCGAGATCACTAATCACTGGGGAAATGCAGATCAAAACCACAATGAGATGTCACCTTACCCCAGTCAGAATGGTTTTCATCGAGAAGTCCCAAAACTATAGATGCTGATGTGGATACAGAGAGAAAGAAACACTTATACACTGTTGGTGAGACTGCAAACTAGTATAATTTCTATGGAAAATGATATGGAGATTCCTCAAAGAAATAACAGTAGATCTACCATTTGATCCAGCAATCCCACACTGGGTATTTACACAAAGGAAAAAAAGTCATATTATCAAAAAGACACTTGCACTCAAACGTTTATTGCAGCACAATCACAAAGATGTGGAATCATCCCAAGTGCCCATCAATTCATGTGTGGATTAATAAAATATGGTGTATGTACACGATGGAGTACTACTCAGCCATAAAAATGAATTAATACCTTTTACAACAATCTGGATGGACTAGAGATCATTATTCTATGTGAAGTATCACAAGAATGGAAAAACACACACCACATAAACTCCTTTTTAAATTGGAACTAACAGATCATCACTCATGTGACTAAATGTAAGTAAAACTCAGTGGAAATCAAGAAGATGGTGGGGGAGGAAAGGAATGGGTGAAATCATATCTAACCGGTACAATGTACACTATCTGTGTGATGGGTACACTTATAACTTTGACTCAAGCACACGAAGGCAATCCATGTAACCAAAACATTTGTACTTCCTTAATATTCTGAAATAAAAAAATCATATTTTATATCAGATCAAAACCTTCCTGAGTTAAAAATGCAAAACTGAGTTTTCCACAGTGCCCTATTATTGACCTCTGGTATATTTTTTAGGCATTAGACTTTTCATTATTGTCATCCTCAGAAAATATATTATTTTTACTTAAAAATAAAGAAATCAAAAGTGTGCTAAGGGAAAAATATGAGAATGCTATTTAATATAATCATGTTCTGCACATGTGATTTGTTCTTAGAAAAATCATTTCCAAGTGTATTATAAGAAAATAGATGCCTGGAGGACAGTTTTTCCCCAACATTACATTTTATCTAACAACCATTCTGTTTTCTTAATGTCTCTTACTACAGTCAAGCACTGAGCTGTTCATTTTAGTGTCAGTCAGCAAATCCTTGTGTATTTCCAGATGGATCTAATTTCTGAAAGATTATAAACGTTTCTAAAAATTAATGACCCAGGCAAAAGTCCTTCTATAAACAAACCATTTCTACTCATGATTCTTAATTAATAGAGGTTTTTAAGCTAAGATTTCCCAAGTACCCTCTTTGGATGAGGGATATTATTTTATTCTTTTCAACTATATCATAATACATTTGCAACACTCCTAGGACTTAAATGAAGTAGGTTATGTATAAGCCTTTTTTTCTCAAACTTTAATGTGTATAAGAATCACTTGGGAAATTTGTTAAAAATACATATTCCCGGTCTACATATTCAGACGTTCAGGTTCAATAGGTTTTGGCTAGGATACAGGAAGTTTCATATTTAATAAGCAACGTAAGTTATTCTGATTCAGGTTGCCCTAGAATATCTCTCTGATTTAGTACTTTTTAAGTGTTAGTCTGCAACACTTTGTAGTAGGAAAGCAAATAACATATGTTAGTTCAATTCCTACTCAAGTACTTTGAATCAGGTAAGTCTATGCAATTTAGACTCAATTTTTTAAAAAGATAGCTATGCAAAATCATCATCATTATTTCCCAAAGGGGGAATTTTTTTTTTAAAGTTACCAAGATGAAAAATGGTGGAGAGAACAGTGGGAAGAAGTAAAGGTACCATTATTCTTGGAAAGGTTTATATAAAAAAGAAAAAGTATCCACAATAACTACTCAGTTACAGTGAAATCTAGAAATGTTAAATGCATACACAAACATATAACTGTCATGCAAAATAGGCTAAATAAAGTAATAAGTATCAGATAAAAATTAGAAAACGATTTCATTTTTCTGAGAAAAACTTTCTGTAGTAATAATTAGAAGAAATATTTCTCCACTGTTGATTATTGTTACATTCAAGATGTTTTTCAAAATAATATATAAACATTTTACTCTCATTTTGATGTGTAATGATATAACTACTTACAAAGTGAACATTTATTTCTCTCCTCATTTAAGCAGTTACTTAAGTTTAGTGACTATCATATTTTATAACATTCCATAAGGATGCATTTATTAAAGTGTTTTAAAAGGGAAAATAAATGAAAGTAAAATAATAAGAATGCCCCTTCTTTGCATGTTACAACTCTAATATTTATTTTCAGTAGCTTCATAACAATCACATGTTGTGAATACCACGGGGAATATGGAAATCTAGTTTTAGCCATTCATGTAACAGATCATTCTAAGGAAATGTTAAATTTGTAGGTCTTGATGCAGTGTCTCTTTTTAGGGATTCGGGTTTCCTAATCTGTTTTTGTTTGTTAAATAATTGTCAGAAACTGCTGCTTTTTCCCCATCTACATGCTTTTTCCATCCGCTGGTTACATAGAATTTTGTCATCTCATTTGTAGGGTAAACCCCACAGGAATTGGTTACCACTTAGCCACGAAAGATACAAAGGGCAGACAGTGGACAGTGGTATAATAGAAAGGACACTGGATTGAAGTTCTATCTCATATCTCGGTTAGGTGAAACACAAAGGAAGATTGAGGGTCTGAAATTACATAATTTGCGGCTCACTTTAAGATGTAGGTCTTTGAAAAGGACTCATGAAAATGAGGTACCCTGAGGCTTAAGCTTTGTTGGCTACAAGGTAACTTTGCCTCTGGATACATATTCATGATCCCCCGTTCTGATAAATATAAAATGAAAGGAATAATGTCTGCCAAACCTACATTATCAAATTAGTGAAAGGAGTCTAAATGAAATAACACATGTGGAAGTGCACTGAGGATCTTACAAATGCAAGTTGTATAAGAAATAGTGGCTCATAGTAAGGCTCACTGGGGCAGGTATTTTGAACCCAAGCTGCTTGGGATGTGTCCACTTCTGCATCACCATCCTGGGTTCTTGGTACCTTCTTTACAGTTGCCCTGGATTTCAACATTGCTTCATTCCTCTATCAGTTCTAGTCCAGTCAATTTAGTAATTATTTATTAAGTGCCTATTGGGTTCTAGAAACTAATTTCTATCCTCTCCTTTAAGTCTTGCCAACTCTGGCTAACCCACTGTTCCATCTTAATTTCAGCACATGTCCCCATTCACCACTTTTGGTCCCAGGGTCCTTCTAGAGACTAGACCTACCCACATGTCCACTCTGTACAGAACCTCTACACTTACTCTAACACTTCACCCTTCCTTTCTCTATACTCCTTGCCATTTATCCCCTGAAATGACTTTAAATTTGACAGACTCAACTTAAAAAGGCTTCATGATAAAATATCTTTATCATGTCATTTTGAGGCTATTGTAATACTCTATGTAAGGCTACTAATTAATCCCTATTCCTTGAACTTTTCCAGTCTTGTCAAACTTCTTCTGTAAAGGGCCAGATAATATTTCAAGCTATGCAGGCCATGTGTGTCCCTACTGTAATTCTCATCTCTGCCATTGAAGCACAATCCAAAGAGCCATGAACAATTCTTAAATGAATAAGCATGAATGTATTCCAACAAAACCATATGTATTATCACTTAAATTTGAACTTTGTATAATTTTCACATATCATGAAATATCTTTCCCAACCTTTTAAACATGTATAAATCTTTTTTAGCTCTCCAGTTTGTTAACACTGTTCTATACAGTCTTGGACACTGTTAGCAGGGTCACCTTCAGAAAACACTCCTTTTATTGTTAGCAGAAATTCTGGTTCCTTTTATGCTGCAGGACCTCCTCCTTACCACGCACTGCAGGGGCAGATTTCCTGGCTTCTATTCTGAATTACTCTTATTTCCCTTACAGAATGTGCCCTATGTTCTTGGCTGGTGCACTTGTAACTCATTTTCCATCTACCTCACTCTTAGAAGGAAGCTTAGCACAACTCCTTCATCCCTCACATTGTCTTTATTTCCATCCCCCACCACAGTTCAGAGCGAGTCTTTGGTTAGAAGAAGGTAGACCTCCCGGGTTAGAGATGGCTTTGTAGACAGGATGGTTTGGGACGTTAAGACTTGCTTACAAGATTTCCTAGGTGCCCTCCCTAGGTTTACTAAGTCCTATTGGTGGAAACAGAATGTATTATGTGATTTCCTTATTTAAAATCCTCTATAATCCCCTGCTGTTCTTCAAATGAAATCTAAATACCACTCAGGAATTGAAGCAGCTTTGTAATGGCTCCTGACACATTTTTGGCTTTACCTCTTAATCAACCAATTCAATTAACTTAACTTATTGAGAAGAACAAACACATCTTTGTCTTCCCATACATTCAGTGATGCATTTCTCCATTTAATTATTCACTTAGTCAACAAATATTGAGTGGCTACTATATTCCAGACATTATTAAGGTAGCTACAAAAATATAAGTAGCACAGTCTTAGCCTTCAAGGACCTCAGAAACGAATGTGAACAAAGAAAAAACTTAAAAGTCATTAACGGCTTCTACAACAGAAGCATCACTTGTTAGAGTAGGGAGGTAGGGAAAACTTCCTGTAGGGAGGTGATATTTGAACTATGAACTGAAAATGGGTAAACATTTACTATACAAGAGGTTAGAGGAAGGCATTTTAAGACATTGTAAACATATATGACACCATTCGATGATATGAGGGAGGGATGGGGATATATAGCCTATGTGAATGCGACATAGCGTAGAAGTGTATATTCTAGAGCCAGACTGCTTGCGTTCAAATCCAAATTTTGTCATGTAATAACGATGTGGGCTTAATCAAGTTACTTTAATTCTGTTGCTCATCTGTAAAATGGGAAAATAATAGCATTTACCTCATAGGATTTTCATGAGGATAAACAAATTTATACTTGGCATATAATAACAAAATAAACATTGAATGTTACTATTATTTTAATTATCATAATCATCATCATCATTTTGGAGTCTGCAAGTAGTTCAACATGGCTAGTGGATGGAGTGTTAGATGTCTGATATCATGAATGGTCTTATAAACAGATTATAACATTTGGAAAATACACTCTACTATGTTGGCTGTGAATAATCTCAATGCCCAGGCTGCAATCTGAAACAATTATTTCAGAATCTCTATCAGTGAGACCTAAACATCAGTAAAGCTTTCAAACTAATTCTAGCGTGAAGACAAGACTGAGAACGACTGAATTAACTGGAAGTGATCTTCCTTCTGAGAACCATTGTAGCACTTATTACATAACTTTGAAGTGTCATATCTAATATCAAATGAGTTTCAAAAATACAAATTCCTAAATTCCTCTCAGAGAGTTTTTTGGTTTTATGGCTCTGGATTGAATAAGGTCAAGGGATATTTTTTAAAAAGTATTCCAGGTTTTTCCGACGTAGGTGACACGCATATCAGACTTTGTATAACATTGCATATCACTCACATGACACATAGCATATAAAGCCTTGTGTTGTAAATATTCTGTATGCTTGTACCATCGCTACAAGATAGCAATTTCCTGGAAAGTAGGGCCAGGTCTTAAGCACCAGAAACCCCAGGCCACACGTAACTATACATACTATAGCTTCTTACAGAGGAGATTTAATAACATTTCTTTGTTCAATTTATTGGAGAAAAAAATAAAGCAGTTCTCTAGTGATACTTTCCAAACTCCGTATGTCCCAGTGGTTGTTTTTAAGATATTTTGTCAGCAGAAATAAAACTATTAAGGCTATTTAGTGATAAGCAAATGAGTGATCCATAGCTTATTAATTGTCTTGCAGATTGCCTCCAGTAGGTATTGCCATTCTCAATTTTCAAAATTCTCTGAGGATCCTGACAAGCCTGTCTGAAATATTACCACTGGACATGTTTCCTGGATAAGCTTATTCTTTCTGACAACATCCATATTTTCAATCAATAGAAGCCTCATTCAAAAGGATTCTTCATACCAGGGCTAAGTAAATTCAAGTTCTATATTAGTACATAAATTTATTGAGTGAATTCCAAGGTTATGCTGAGAGTCATATTTTTATGTCTACTTTATTCCTAAAAGATCAGGCTGAAGTATAGAATGTTGATGCTTTTGTGGTAAAAATTTTCCATATGGGTAGTACTCAACAAATAAGCAGCAATCTTTTAGATTTCCTGTGTAAGTCAATGAGAACTTAAGATAAACAAATAAATAAAGAGAGAATCATAAAAGACAGTGGCTATCCCAAACCATCGTTGTGCTCAATACAAGAAGTAGCAATCTCACAATCATATATTTTAGAATTGGAGAATAACAGGGAAATAATTAACTCTATGTATTTCTTTATCCCTACTTGAAACTCTACTTAAAAACTTATTTCTGATGACCTGCACTCCATTTTACTTAACCAGTAATTTTTGGTGCTTATCAAAGCAATATAATACACTTTGGGGAAGCATATCCCTCCCAACTGAAATTATAGCTTTCAAACTCCTTCTATCTAGGCTTACCACTGGCCGTACCATTTAACCTTCTGACACATATTCCAGCCCAAGAGTCACATAGCCCAAGAACCTATAAAAAGCCACTGAGTCTGTCTATTAATTGGTAGATGAATTACTTCCAGCATGTCTGCTTCTCACCTTTTGCTCCAAAGTTCTCCCTAGTCAGCCTCCCTTGGGTATAATATTTGCTTTTGTATCCAGAGTCTCTCTGTCTTCCTGGTCTCATTTGGATCAGGAAGATTTAAAGACAAATGATTTAAGGACAGTTTTTTTTTTCTTGCTCCTTTCTTTGAAATTTCAATGTTTTTTCACTAAGCAAATTGCTATGATTTGGATGTTTGTCCCCTCTAAACCTCAGGATGAAATCTGATCTTCAATGTTGGAGACAGGGCCTAATGGAAGGTATCTGGGTCATAGGGGTGGATCTCTCATTAATAGATTAATACTTTTCCCCAAGGGTGGGTGAATTTTCAATTAGTTTCCGTAAGAGCTGATTGTTTAAAACAATCTGTCACCTCCCCCTCACTCTCTTGCCTCCTCTCTCACCCTGTGATCTCTGTACATGCTCATTCCCCTGCACCTTTGCATGAGTAGCAGCAGGCTGTGGCCCTTGCCAGATGTCCTATCTTAAAATTCCAGCCATCAGTATCCTGGGAGAAATAAACTTTTTTCTTTATGAATTGCCCAGTCTCAGGCAATCTTTTATAACAACACAAAAATGGACTACGACACACATTTTCCAAATAATTTGCATATGGCCAATAAGCTCTGGGTGGAGATGACTTATACATCCAAATTACTAAATACACTTGAAAACTATATTTTCACTTAAAACTCAACATGACCCAACACCATCATTATAATTTTTATTGCAAATCTGTTATTCTTCCTAATTTCTCTAAGGGATTGAACAAATTAACAGCCATACTTCCTTCAATTTAAATTGCCAGGATAATGTCTCACCGTTCCCAAGTGTTTATTCTAGTAAACTCATAACCAGTCTCCTTGCTTCCACTTTGCTCCCTTTGATCTATTTTCAACACAGTAGTAGCCAGAGTGATCTTGTTAACATACA
>CAUYSK010047896.1:0-50298 GCA_963575035.1 Avahi laniger
GATATATTTTTAGCTGTCCAATTAATTTCTTTCTATTTTTTGGTAGAGATGGGGTCTCGCTCTTGCTCAGGCTGGTCTCCAACTCCTGAGCTCAGAACGATCCGCCCACCTCGGCCTCCCAGAGTGCTAGGATTACAGGCGTGAGCCACCGCGCTCGGCCTTTTTTGGCCTTCTTAATTATGTTTTACCTCCATGAGTTTTAGAAATCAAAAAATAATTGCCTAAATATTGTCAATTCAAAACAAATTTCATAAATAGGGAGATATAATGTCTCCTGCCTTAAAATCAGTCTGTCACCTGAGCCAGAGTACAGTGGTGTGATCATAGCTCACTGTGGCCTCAAACTCCTGGGCTTAAGTGGTCTTCCCACCTCAGCCTCCCAAGTAGCTGAGACTACAGGTGCACACCACCACACTTGGCTAACTTTTTTTTCATGTTTTTAGAGACAGGGTTTTGCTATGTTGCCCAGGCTGGTCTCAAACTCTTGGCCTCAAGGGATCTTCCCACCTCAGATTCCCCAGTTGCTATGATTACAGAAGTGAGCCACTGCAGTGGCCTTAAAATCATTTTAAAGTTTTTTATTCTTGATTTTCTCTAAACAGTATGAGAAGGAGAAAGTGGAAACTCAGTTGACTAAAGCCAAGGGATTTTGCTTCATTTCATTAAGTCAGCTGTGAAGATTAAGAGTTGGTTGGCAACTCTTAAAAGAAAAATCAACTGAAAAAAGTTGTAAATTGAGAATTCTCTAACGTCTTCTGGATAGGCATTTGTGTCTGTTCAGGAGCTGATGGCTGCGTTTATAGACTATCCAAGTACTTGCGTCTCCTCCCCAGTCTATCCCCATTGTGTACTTATCTTTTGTCTGTTATTTTCTTCATTCACTCACTCTCTCCTTCGTTCTCAATGTTTATTGATCTCCTGTGTCAGGAACTGTGATAATTACTAGGAATGGGGGAAAAAAAGACAGATGGACTCGTAGATCCCCCTATATCAGTACGAGGAGGTGGGAGAACAATGTTCTGAGAAACTCACCTTTGGGGAGTAAAATGGTGGGCTGGGAAGGGGAGTGTCAGGGAAAGTGTCTCCAAAAGGTGAAACTAGGGTGAGCCTTAAATGAGACAGAGCTCTTCTAGCATTTTAGGGCAGAGACAGGGGATACCATATGAAAAGACATACAGGTGAGAAAGAGTCTAAGGAAAAGATCCAGGCTGTGTGATTGGAGACTGAGGGCTTTGGTAAGGGCCATAGAGGGAAGCAGAGGCCAGATCCCAAGCAGGCTTCCGTCAGTGTAATAGCTTCATTATTCTGTATATAGTCAATCAGGCAGCTGAAACTCTCTTATTCTCTTTTGTTATTTTTTAACTTTAGCAGGATTGACTGCTTCTAGGTTTATAGCTATGACTAAAGTAGATACTATCCTTCCCCATCAACCCATAAAGTTCCGATTTGACTGTCATCCCTTGAGTATTTAACCCTTTGAGGGTCATTATAATTTTTAGATCCCTTTGGTGGGTGGTTTCTATCATTTGGTATGCTGGACTTCTGGCCTGGTGGCACTCTGATCACCTTCCCAGAGTCAGGTCTTCCCAGCACACCTGAGGCCATTGGCACGAATGTGAAGAAACTACTCAGATACATTGGGCCAGTTTTGCAAAAAGGCTCCTCTCTCAGAAAGTATAAAAATCAAGGCCAAACTAAGGAGAAAGCATTCAAATCCATAGTTCATTAAAACAAGTATGCTTTGAGCTCATCAATTTACCAAGAAGTCCTTTCTTTTGCATGAGAAGATAAACTGCCTTTTTTATTGTTGCTTTGGGGTTCTCACTCAAAGCCTCCTAATTGTTTATCATACAGAATTATCTACAGTCAATTTAGATGAAGTGGCAAAGAAAATTTCAAGATTGATTTGTTAGTGGATGTAATATAGTACATCTCTATCAAACATACTAAATTTATAAGGAAATTGGAACTCACTGGTTGAAATTCTTTTCCCATATGTCATGTACTAAGGATATCTTAATTCTTTTCTTCAGGTTCAATTAGCAGAATTTCTAGAAAATTTACAAGAGAAGTCCTTGAGGATTGAAGCCTTTGTTAGTGAAATAGAATCCTTTTTTAAGACCGTTGAGGTAAGTTAACATATCCATTTTGCTTTAACCTGGTTTGTTCACAGTATCACAAGTAAATGACTCTGAGCTAAAAGGATCTGATTTGGGTTTTGTTGTGTGCATGTGTTGTTTGCCATTGTTGGTTTTGTTCCATTCCAAGTGAGGATCCTTAAAGTCTTCCCTCTGTGTGTAGTGAGACTACTATCTACCCAAGGATAAAAGAATTGCCCTTTAAACAGACATGCATTTTATTGAGCACTTACTATACTAGGACGGATGCATTATGTGCTTTACCTAATTTAATCTTCACAACAATATGTGATATTATTATCATTCCCATGTTATAGATAAGAAACTTGAGTCTTAAAGTACATTGCTCCTCTTTCCTGCCTCTCACTGGGTTAGCTCTGCAGAAAAACTCTAAGTCACTGCCCGATGTCCCATGCCCAGGGCCAGTGAGTGCCTCTCATGCTTTAATACAACTGTCTTTGATGAGTTCATACTCTCCTAGCTGCTGGCTCCTGCCCTCTCCACAGTGAAGGGTGGGGAGAGTGATGTTCCATCCTCCACAGAGATGGCCAGGCACATTCACCTGTCAATCACGAGTGGCAGGGGGCCCAAGGCCACTGCAGAAGGATGCTGCACAGTTTCCCTATTGCTCCGCATCCTGGTTTGCTTGTGAGAGTTCTGCTTATGTACTGTTGTAGCTCAATTAACACCTCTTAATTATTTATAATGTCCCCTCCCCCAAGTGTCCCTTTTAGACAGTAAATTATGTCACCTTATCCCTAGCACTGGTGAGGATAGCCAGGCATCTTGGTGTGTTCAGATGGACAGTAAAGTTTCTCCCACTGTGGTAGAAGCTGTGGCCTCACTGGAGAACGTTTGGGAACGTAGCCCCCTTTTCAGTATCCTGGCTGCTCCGTCCCTCACACTGGGGTTTCGGTGGACTGGTGAAATGATGCGAGCCCTCTCCACCACCTGGAGGCCAGTGGTCCTCACTGTGATGCCATTTTCGAGTTTCATCCTGTAGGGATGCAGATGGGCAAGACTTTCATACAAACATCTCTTTTTTGTTTGTTTGTTTTGTTTTTTTGTTTTTTTGTATTTCAGTAGCTAAAATCTTCTTGATGATATGCTTACGGTAAATTTTATTGCTAAGCTAATTATGGCAAAGCGGGTTGGTAGGTTGGAAATTTAGACTGTGTATGTGATGTCTGATTCTCTGATAAGAAAACCAGAGGTTGATTCTTTAAAAGGTTGGTGTTTCACAAAAAAACAAAACAAACAAACAAAAAAAAACCATGCTCTTCTTGTTTCATTCAGAAGTGGGGTGGATTTTTGTGTGTGTGTTTGTTTGTTTTCAGGAAAACTGTAGCAAAAATGAGAAAAGGCTAGAAGAACAGAATGAGGAAATGATGAAGAAGGTTTTGGCACAATACGATGAGAAAGCCCAGAGCTTTGAGGAAGTGAAGAAGAAGAAGATGGAGTTCCTGCATGAGCAGATGGTCCACTTTCTGCAGAGCATGGACACTGCCAAGGACACCCTGGAGACCATCGTGCGAGAAGCAGAGGAGCTCGACGAGGCCGTCTTCCTGACTGTAAGCGCCAAGCGAAGTGGGCCCAAACACCTTGCACCCACTCTGGCACGTCTACTTTTAAAACTTCATCTTTCAATATTTCTTAAGATTATTTCTATTTCTGTGTGCGGTTTATATCATTCTGGCATTTAAAAATTATTTGGGCATGCCTGATGCCTGTAGAAAAGACCCAGCAAATCCTGAAAGCCTAACGCTCAGATCCGGCTGAAAGATGCTTGGAGTGAGGCCACAGTGTCATCATTCCATCTGTCACACAAGATTGGTCACCTTCTAAGGCAGAGAGAAAGCAGCCTTAAAACCTTACTCCAGCCACACTTTCCCTCTGGGGGCCAGCCCTGTCTTCTGGTGCCTGGTGTCCTCGTGCTGACCCCTGAGCCTGTCCTCTCCACTCCCTGAAGTGACCTCACAGATGGACCATTCCCCCTGAGCCTCGACAAGTAGCTGAGAGTAACATTTTGGTATGTGGTACCTCGCTCAGGTCATAAACATGATGATGTTTTTTACAAGGGGCTTCCTGGGGACAGGATTCCTTAAGTCAAGCAAGTAACTTGTGGACAGGGGAATTCCCTTGAATGCTCCTGAAATGGTACCATTAGAGACAGCTCTTTGCTCCCCATAATTCCATAGAACCTTCGGTAAGATGCTGGCTCTCCGAGGAGCTGGAATTCAGCTGGAGTAATGGAGATGTTTTCCTGAGGGTGGTCCCAAGCCTGATTGTCACATGGGGAAGGCTCCATGTTATGATGATTGGGGACCTTCCTTTCAAAGTTCCTCATCCTCCTAACCCTCAAGTAAACTTTGGAGAGAGAGTAAGGCAAAAGGGGGCAATGCTAGCCTTTGGTTTACCACTGGGGACACCTCCAGCCGGGGTAAATCTGAGCAAAGTGGATGTGGCCATCTTCACAGGAGAACTGAACTCATTAGCTTGCTTCATGTATAACTAAAGCAAACCTTTAATATTTTTTAAATTAGACACCTCTTGTGAAGTATAACATTAAAAAAGTGCTTTGTGTTCCCAGAAAAAGTTACCTTTGATTGATAGGAATAAGAATAAATTTCCTTCTCTCTAGAAGAACAAATTGTAAAAAAAAAAAAAAAAAAAGATTTTTTTTTCTGCTTATAATAGTAATATATATTCATTTTAGAAAAATTGGAAAATATAGATAAGCACAGAGAAAATATCACTCAGATAACTGCTGATTACATTTTTGATATATATCGCACACTGAACAAATTTAAATCATTTTCCTTGCTTCGGAGAATTCTATTCTGGAAGCTAAGCCCTTTGCTAATGAATAGAGAGTAGAGCATGAGCATCTTGTTGCCAGCCTCGTTGATCATAGAGAGCAGAGCCCAGCTGCAGACTAAAGCCCCCTCCATCCCTGTCCAGACCACCCCCCAACCCCAACTTCTGAGCCTAATTTTCTTGCCACCTGGGGGGAAACCACCAAAGAGAAACAGCATCAGGGAAGTTGATGGATAATGATTTTCAAACACGGGTAATCTTAATGCTCTTGGTTTTTCTTTTTGTTGTTAATTAGTTTCTCTCTCTCTTTCTCTCTCTCCCCCCCCACCTCTTGCTCCTCCTACCCCCCCATAAGTCGTTTGAGGAAATCAATGAAAGGTACATAAAACATGACACAATGTAGTAACGGCTGAGAACAGCATGACTGGATGCTTTATTTTTAATATTTTGATGCTTTATAGAAAATGAGCTGCCAATTAAAAAATACATTTAGTGAGCTACTGTATTTTCCCTTTCAGACACAATGCTTTTAAAAGCTAAATGACAGCTTCAAAAGAAAATTGCATGTGCTTTAGTTAAATAACAATTATCATAATGTAGATTTTTAACTGCTGCCTTGAGATGTATTCTGTATTTTCTGCCTAATCTAGACCATCTTTCCTGCTGCTGCATATAGAACATTTTATGAGATACTTAGACTTACTGATTAAATCATTCATATCTGCCTTCAATAGTTTTATGACTTATGTAATCTTAATAGGATGTTCTCTCATTTTTTAAATTTATTTTTTATTTATTTTTTAAATAGGAGGGGTGCTCAATTTCCTTGTTTTGTTTTTGTTGAGACAGAGTCTCACTCTGCCATCCTGGGTTGAGTGCAGTGGTGTTATTGTAGCTCACTGCAACCTCCAACTCTTGGACTCTAAGCGATCCTTCTGCCTCAGCCTCCCAAAGCTGGGACTACAGATCAGGGCTGCAATGCCCAGCTGAGTTTTTTAAAATTTCTTTTTGGTAGAGACGGGGTCTTACTCTTGTTCAGGTTAGTCTCGAACTCCTGAGCTCAAGCGATCCTCCCATCTTGGCCTCCCAGAATGCTAGGATTACAGGTGTGAGCCATTGTGCCCAGCCAGATGTTCTCTCATTTTCTCTTGAAAAGATAGCCATGCATTTTTCTTCTCTTTCTGCTCAGCTAAGCTAAGTGAATCTTCTTTTTTTGATTTTTTTTTTGTGGTTGTTTTTAACACTCAGTCTAAGAGAACTCTTCATTCTTTCAAATGGCAAAACACTCAACAAGAAATTATAAAATGTTGTCTATAAAAACATATAACACCAGATTTATGTTTGTCTTTTGCAGTATCTGATGTTGAAATTCTCATACAGATCTGACAACTTTTCCCTTTTGCCCCATAGCAAGATGTGGGATCTTTCCTACTGGCTGAGCTTAATATTTTGTCATTTTAAAGTAATTTTAAATGTAAATTTCTAAATTGTAAATATTATCTTCAGTTTACTTCCATGCCAATTCAAATTGTGATATAGCATAGAGTAAAATCAGAAATTTGTATCTGTGATGTATTAAAATATGGAAAAATGGATTTGGATTAGAAACATATTTTTAAATAGTTGAAACCACACAGATGAATCCTATCTACCTATAAAAAATTCTATTCAGCAGAATATTGCCAGTAAGTTTTATGAAAATAATTTGTATATTAATATTAGCATTAATCACTAAGTGACACTGTTATAAATAGAATTCCCCCAGGGAGCTTTAAAAAATGCTGATGTCTGAATCTTATCTCCTGAGATTCTGTTTGAATTGATCTGGGGTGTAGCTGGGCATTTTTAAAGCTTCCTAGACATAGGTGATTCTCATGCACAGCACGAGTTGAAAATTCTGGTTTATGACAATCTGTCCTCTGGCCCAGTGGTTCCCCAAACTGGCTGTGCCTAAATCACCTCTGTAACTTTTTAACCAGAGATCCTGGGGCCACAACCCAGATCCACTACATCAGAATTTCTGGGACAGGACTAAGTATCTGTTACCAATTGCCGCAGATGAGTCTAAGATACACCAGTCAGGTCTGGAAGTCAATACCCAAGCCTTATTCCCAGTTTCCTTTATTTTAAAAAAATTATACATTTTTTCTAAATATTATTGACATTTATTTTTATCCAAAATTATATGGATTTATAGTGCCATTCTAGATACACTGGACGGTGTAGATGTATATTTGCTTATTTATATTTTATCCATTCTTGGAAGATACTGATTGGTACCAAAATTTGGTAAATGAAAATTTGCTTATGCATTTCCCTTAAAAAATGCAATAGAACATTTGTTTTTACTTTTCTAACCATTAGAATATTGCTCATATAAATTGACATCCATTTAATACTAAATACCTTCTCTTTGGTTTTGTGCTTAAGCTTGTTCATCTGTGTGTCATTTTAATTAATTTCTATTTCATTGTCCAATTGACAATGAATTAATCTTTGCTAAAGCTGCATGTCACCTGAAGGAGAGTACACTTGGGATAGCCATTATTTTTCTGTAAAGAAAAAAGTCAACAAAGTTCTGGGATTTGGTGAAGAAATAAGAGCAATTAAAGAAAGCCCTCTTAAACGTGTGCATGTCCAAACAGACACACACACACGATGAAACTCGATTGTTTCATTATAGCCCTCCATGTTCTCAAGAAAACTTCTGCCCCAAAGTCTCAGTGTTATGAGTGTTCTTTCTATAAGAAGTGCTAATCATCTGCACTTGATTCTTGAACAACATGGATTTGAAATGTGCAGATCCACATGAATATTTTTTCAATAAATGTATTGGAAAATTTTTGGAGATTTGTGACATTTGTGACATTTGAAAAAACTTGAAGATGAACCGTGAAATATTGAAGCCTAGAAATATTGAAAAAATTAAGAAAAAGGTATGTTATGAATGCATAAAATATATGTAGATACTAGTCTATTTTATCACTTACTACCATAGAATATATACAAATCTACTATAAAAAGTTAAAATTTATTAAAACTGATGCACACAAACATGACCATTCTGTGGCACCATTCATAGTCAAGAGAAACGTAAGCAAAAGTAAAGATGCAGTATTACATCATAACTGCATAAATTAACTGTACTATTGCAATAATTTCCTAGCCACCTCCTGTTGCTATTGTGGTGAGTTCAAGTGTTGTGACTCTCGCTTAGCACTCTTTGTGACATTAATGATCTCTGAGTGAGCGGTTCATCTCTCCAGTAAATTGCATATCAAAGTAAAAAATGATCTCTCGTGGTTCTTGCATATTTTTCATCGTGTTTAGTGCGGCGTCATAAACCTTGAATAACACCACGGGAACCATACGAAGTGCCACTAGCCATGCTGGAAATGCTCCCAAGAAGCAGGCTATTCATCTTGTAAACAGATGATATAAACTAATGGTATCAATAAACATTGCACAGTACTGTAAATGTATTTTCCTTATGAATTTCTTAATAACATTTTCTTTTCTCTAGCTTATTTTAAGAATACAATATACAATATTAATACATATAACATACAAAATATGTGTTAACCAACTGTTTATGTTATCAGTAAGGCTTCTTGTCAACAGTAGGCTACTAGTATTTAAGTTTTGGGGAGTCAAAAGTTATGCATGGGTTTTTGACTGTGTGAGAGATTGGTTCCCCTAACCCCCAAGTTGTTCAAGGGTCAACTGTAGTTTGTTTTACCTTGTTATTGTTTCTCTCTCCCTTCATATTATATCTCCAAAGGCAGGGCTTGCATATTAAATGAATTTTTCACGACACTAAAAATGCTTAAATTAAGGAATGCTGTCAAGCAAATTTAGACTCAACATTTGCATGTCTTGAAAAACTCATTTGCTTAGAAAATGCTGTTCTGTTAAGGGGACTCATTTTTTTTACTCCATTTTGCTCTTTTGTGTTATTATAATGAAAAAAAGAGTCACAGCCGTTGTAGGACCTGCTTATAAAAAGATGTCATATGCTGATGTTAAAATTGAACAGGTCAGTGCATAAGGGAAAACTCAAATATTTTGCTGGTGGTATCTACAACCAGAGCTTTTGTGCTACAAAAAGTCCTACATTTAGTCAGTGATATGTATTGAGAGGGCTTACTGTATGTATGGGTCACCATTTTTTGTTAATTCTGAGTCTATCATTTCCATCCTTTGTATCCCCAAAGACTTAATTTAGGCTCGTGTTGCCTTCCCTCACCTAGACTATTGTGGGGTCCTCCACTAACCTCACGGCCTCTCTGACCTCTTGCTCTCATCCTTCCTCAGACAGTTGCCAGGGTATGTTTCTAAATTTCCCTTTTATAATAATTCTTTGGCTCTCCCTGCCTTAAAAGATAAACTTGAAACTCCCAGTGGATATGAAAGACTCTTCCCAGTCAAGCCATAAACCACTTTTCTATTTCATTCCTGTCAGCCTCTGTTTCCCAGCCCTCCCCTGGTACCCGCTGGCCCTCGAGTGTGCCATACTCGTTCACACCTCCATGCCTTTGCTCACGCTGATCTGCCTGCAACACTCTTACCTACTCCCTTTTCTGCCTAAGAAACTCCTATTCATTCTTTAGGACCCAGACCCAATGACACCTCCTCTTTGAAACCTCTACTGGAACCATCTCCCCTAAATCAAATGATAGTCAATTTTATTGTTTCTAACAGCTGGAAGCATACAAGGCCCTCTTTAAATATTTCAGTTATATTTTATAATATTTTTCCTTCATACTTAACCAAAAATCCATATCGCTGAGATCCTGATATGCTCACCCAAATAAAACTATTGGCCTCTCATTCATTCAAAATAGATTTATTAAATGGCCACTATGTGCCAAGTAATGCATTACAATACAGTAGTGAACAAAACCACATCGTTTCTTGAGTGTAAGTTGTATTCTGGTGAAGTAGATGGACAAAAACCAAATAGGTCGTGGTAAGTTTGAGGAAAGGCTAGAGGGACAGGCCGTGCTGCCTTAGTAGCGTCCTCTCTGAGGAGCTGACACTTGAACAGAGATCTAAGTTAAGCAAAGGAAGGAGCCACGCGAGTATCTGGAAAAACAAAGTTCCAACAGTAAGCAGGATGGATCTGTTCTGGGAAAACCAAAAGTCCATCCATGGTAATGAAGCCTACACCGTGCCTTGAGGTTAACTTCGCTGCTGAAAGAGAACGGCAGCCCTGTGTGAGGGAGGGCACGGAGGCACACCCCTGATTCACTCTGAGGCCTCTCATGCTAAAGATAAATTCTTTTGCAGACTCTTCTTTCCCTCTCACCCCTTCAGAGTTAACCTGGTTTTGTTTGTTTGTTTAAATCCAGATTTCACCTGGATACAAACGCTAAGACTTAGCAGCAGCTGATCTTGAGTCTATAAAAACTATTATTAGTTTGTAAGCTGTGGCTTGGTTAGTCTTTTAAGAATGGCAGGCTTTACCCTCCTTCACTGCTGTATCTTTAGTACCTGGTACAGTGCCTGGCACATAGTAGGCAAACAATATTTTTTGAATGACAAATAACCAGAAGCTTAATATTGAGGTTTGAGAACAAGGACATCCTACAGTGTGTAGGATGCACTCTGAGCGTTTATATCCTTTGGGAAATAAAGAAAATTATCATTAAAATGAAGTAATTTTTAGGACTAACTGTATAGATAGATTTGAGACCATATAGTTGGATAGCATCTTTTCTAATTAGAGGATATAGGAATGAACTTTCTAATATTACCAGTTGCCTAGGACCCTAGTCATAAAGAGATTTTAGACATACGTTTTCAGATTTTGAAACTGTTTATATCATTTTTGGATATAATAAGAGGCTCTGCCTTATAAAAACCACCACTACCAACACCAGCTTCATTTTTGAACAACTGTTTTTCACTTTCCTTCTGAATGTTAATAATTTCTTGACTTACGTAGAGATCTGTCCTCCTATTAGGTTGCTTTCTGCAATGGAGAGCACTGCTTCTTTAGAAAACATGCCTGCTGCATTTTCCCTTTTTGAACATTATGATGACGGCTCGGCAAGAAGTGACCAGAGGTTGAAACAAGTGGCTGGTAAGCATTTTAACATATTAATCACCTTGATGAAATATGGCATTTTTTTGCTTGTTTGTTTTGTAAAGGTTTTGAATGTAAAGACATAGAACTGGAAAAAGCAAAGTGTTGGTTGTAAAATTTTAAAGCTAGACTCTGAAATAAAGCATGAGACTAGCAGCCCGTTTCAGCGATTGACTGCATTTCTATCCGAGGCTTTCCGACTGTGCTGGGAGACTGAGGAGGTGGGAAGAAGCAGCCAAGGCACCAAAGGGTCTCCTCTTTTTTTTTTCTTTTAAAAATAGAATTTCTCTCCCTCTCTTCAAGAGTTGTTTACTTCATAGCAGCAGCCAGGTATGGAAGAGAAAAGAAGTCAAATATTTTCATATGTGTTGAATAGATTTTTCCTTATGAGCGGTTTTCCCCTCTTCAGTTCTCCCCCCGCCCCGCTTTTTTTTTTTTTTTTTGAACTAAACAGATGAGCTTGGAGAACTCACAGCTCAGCATCATGGTCTGTCGCCAGGAGCCTCCCACTTAGCTGTCAGAGCATCCTGCCGGCTCTTCACAATATTTTTTAATGTGCTATTTTAACAAACAGGACAATGAAACTGATTTAGATTTCTCAAAGCTGCTGTGTTTCAGTGAAATGATCGAGTTTTACTTACTGTACAATGTGCTCAGATGTTCTCAGAACATGCTATACTTCTAAAACCACCTTCCAGGTGGTAAGCTGCTAGGGAGGGTGAGGTGGAACACTTGAGCCCAGGAGTTCAAATCCAGCCTGGGCCACATAGTGAGACCCTGTCTCTAAACAAACAAAGAAACAAACAAACCCAAAAACCAAAAATACAAAAAGATGGCTGTTGTGTTTAAATTGACAATTAACTTTCATTCTTGCAGGAAGAGTTCTAGTTCAGTAACTAGTAAAAGGCTACTGTCTCTCTAAAAAGACAAAAAGCCAAAACAAAACAACACACAAAAAACCCCCCACCAACCCTCTTTAAAGTGAAAAATTCAGTCATTTGTCCTATTTTCTCTAGAAATGTCTCAAAACAAAAGGATGCTTTCTTGTAATGTCTTTAAGAGGCACTAGACCAGAGCAAAGTCTGATTGACAGAGCTGGTCTTTCGCTTTTTAGAGATTCGTTATATGCTGTTGTTTGTTTAGAAAGATATACTTTTGCATACCTGATGGGCAACAGGAGAACATTTTATGTCTTTTAGAGGTTACAGAGTTAAATTGTCACAAAGTGATAATGATTAACTCAGTGCATGTGACAGTCCCAGTGGTCCGAAGCCCCCATAAGGGAGACTGATTTCTGAGTGATAAATGCTGCTTGGTGTGTCTGCTTCACAGAACTGGAGCCAAGGTGTTGACTTGCTGCTAAATAGTTTTGGTTCATTTTGTGACCAGTGACACCGCTGAGATATGAAGTTCTCACCTGGTGCCTGAAAAGTTCAACTAATGACCCCCTACTTAAACTAAGCAGATATAATGAGGAAAGGATGTGAGTTTTCCAAAGAGAAATAGCAGCCCCTACCATTTATTCCACATTTAGAGGATGCCTGACCCTTGGAGACTGTTAAGCATATTAAATTATCTAATCTCACAACGGCAGGCTTTTTGTTATTTCCATTTAATAGGTGAGTAAGAGAGGAACAGAAAGATGTCATGTTGCTCAAGACCACACAGCTGGTTGGGGGGCGGGGTGGGTGGCGGGTTGGGAGGGGGAGTTTGGCTTCAGAGTCTTTGCACTTGAACCGCTGTCCTGCAGAGAGGGAAGGGCATGTCACCTGGGTTAGTGATTCCTTCGACCCTGGCTCCTGGGGATTTTTTAAAAATACACATAACTTCAAATTCACCGCTTTGCCCATTTTTAAGTATACAGTCCAAGGGCATTAAGCACATTCACATTGCTGTACAACTATCACCACCATCCCTCTCCAGAACTCATTCTCTTGCAAAACTGAAACTCTATGTCCATTAAACACTAACTCTCCATTTCCCCCACTTCCTCTGGCCCCTGGCAGCCACCATTCTACTTTCTGTTTCTGTGAATTTGACTATTTTAGGTACCTCATATAAGTGAAATCATACAGTATTTATCTTTTTGTGACTGGCTGATTTCACTTAGCATAATATCCTCAAGGTTCATCCATGTGGTAGGTAGCATGCGTCGGAATTTTCTTCCTTTTTAAGGTTGAATAATATTTCATTGTATGCATAAAACACATCTGCTTATCTATTCATCCACAAATGGACACCTGGGTTGTTTCCACCTTTTGGCTATTGTGAATAATGCTGCTCTTTTTGAAAGCCAGGTTGTGTGGAAATCTATATTTGGCCATGGATTCTGAAATCCAAGTTGATTAGTGCTTAATTCCCCGAGTGTGACCGCTCTTTATGGGCACACCTCATTAGGCAGAGGGAGTCTGTGGGGTTATTCTTCTGCCCAGTTCCTCAGCCTCTGGTGATGAAACCCTAAACTTCCATTTTGTATTTTTTGGCATCACGCTTACTCAACTACAGAAGCGTACACAGAATTGCTAACACATAAAATCTGGGTCTTTGATGTTCTTCTGCCATAAAGGGATCATAAATCCAGCTATATTATTACTAGATGTAATCTAATAGTAATATTATTAGGGAATATAGGGAATAATAAAGAGAATATTCTTATTCCCTTTTTCATTTTAGAATTCTTTGAAAAGTCAAAATATTTCCTGTTTTTGAAAAAAGATGTTTTAACTTTAATGTTTTGGGGGGCAGGAGCACATTAGGAACAAAATTATTTCTAACCTACATGCTTTACTTAATTCTCTACAACTACTTCATCCTTAAAATTAGGTAATTTTTGGGTCAATTATCAGTTTTTAAGTTTTTAAGTTCATTTACTCAGGAGAGGAAGAGAAATGTGAAAGATGTTACCATTTTTGAAAAGCAGATATAGCTCAATGCATAAATTCATAGAAAAAAGGGGCGGGAGCGTTTTCATTGTTCATGCCTCAAGGAGTTCTCCAACACTCTTCAAAAATGATCGACAAGGGTTGAAACATTCTGCTTGGCTCGTCAATAAACCCGGGTACCATGAAAATTTACTGACCTGCATTTATCTGGATGGACTCCTTTAGAATGTGACACCCATTTCCTGCAGAAGTCAAACAGTAAAAATCAAAGACAGAATCAGGGTCTCTGAACCATAATCAGTCCTGGGGGTTGCTGTGACAGGCAGGCTTCTGCCTCACCATGCAGCCCGCTCCACGGGTCTTACCTGTGCCTCTGTGACTGCCTGGATGATGGGTTCCTAGTTCAACCCTCGCCTCCAGGAGTTTCCTGCCTCTCCCCTTCGTTTTCTGTGCTCCTGCCAAGGCCATTGCGCTTTCTGAATGTTAGCACTGGTCACCTGTCAGGCACTTTGCTCAGTACTTGATATACATTATCTTGCTTCCTGTAACGACCCTGGGAGGTAATGCTGTTGTTACTGTTTTCTCATTTTAAAGATGGCGACACTGAGGCTAGGGTAACGAGCTAGTAAGTGGGGGATCTGGCCTTTATCCTTGGGCCAGCGCCTCTGCACTGAAGGCCACAAACTTGACCCTTCTGTCCTGCTTTTCATTTTTCTTCACTGTGTCTTCCTTCAGATCTTTATTGCTATTGAAATCTTCTTAATATGTCTCTTTTTGTTCCATTCTTTAGACCTATTTATATTTTTCTCATTTTTACCTTCTTGCTGAACTGACCTTTATTTTCTTTTCCTTTGGTGGCTATGTTTAATAAACTTATCTCATAAAATTTGGCCCATATTATTTCAGTAAGCTTTTCTCTTAGGAAATTGTTGACTTGGAAAAAAAATAGCCACCAAAAAAATAAATTTAAAAGCATAATGTCTTTTTAACTATGGGAATAACTTTTTCCTCCAATTTGTAAAATACGTTCAATGACTTTGTGTCATAAATTTTGAAGGTGAATTGCACAGAAGCTTGATTTGTGGCATTATATATACCATTAATGTTCAATATGCATAATTATAAACTTTAAAAATCTCTAGGAAGACACGTGAGAATATTATTGCCTTTAAAATTCAGAACAACAGAGTTATACTAGAGGTCTAAAACATACTGAATCAGTTAATAGGCAATTTTTTCTGCTATATTGTTTATATATTTGTTTTATTTTTTAAAAAATCTGTAGATATAGCCATGTTGGAAAGAGAAAATGGGATAGTGGTTTCAGAAAGTATATTTTGAAAGGCCAAGGCAGGAGGATTGTTTGAGGCCAGGAGTTCGAGACCACACTGAGAAAACACATTGAGACCCTGTCTCTACAAAACATAGAAAAAGTTAGTTGGGTATGGTGGCACACACCTGTAATCCCAGCTGCTTGGGAGGCTGAGGCAAGAAGATCACTTAAGCCCAGGAGTTTGAGGTTGCAGTGAGCTGTGATGATGCCACTGCACTCTAGCCTAGGCAACAGAGTGAAATCCTTTCTCAGAAAAAAAAAAAAGAGGTATTTTGATATTTTACTCATGCTAGTATTTTTCAGCCTTGAAAAGTATAGCAACTATATCTAAAACAGGTTTCATTTGTCTCTATTATGAATATAGACTCTACCTTGATATAGAACAATACAACCTTGGTTATCTAGCAAAGCATACTCAAAAGCATACTTGTTATTTTGAAGGAAAAACCAAGAGTCATTTGATGCATCCGTTAACCTATATATAATAAGTTTATTGCTCTAAATATAGGACTACAAAAGGATATTATTAAGTGATCCCATTTTTGGATCCATTTTAGTTATTTCTGTGTGTACTCTATGTGCACATATACAAATGCACAGAGAACATTCTGGAGGGGTACACACTCAACTGACAGTGATTGCATCCAAGGAGCATAATTGAGGCTCAGCTGGGAACAAGGGAGCCATCCTACTTTTACTGCATGTATTTCTGTGTTGTTTGAATTGTTTTTAACAAGCATAAGTAAATTTTGCCCCCAAAAGGGAATATGAATAGCATTAATCGTAATAAATCTTTTTTATATTGCAGTTCCCCAGCCTCCTAGATTAGAACCTCAGGAACCGAATTCTGCTACTAGCACAACGATTGCAGTTTACTGGAGCATAAACAAGGAAGATGTCATTGACTCATTTCAGGTTTACTGCATGGAGGAGCCACAGGATGACCAAGAAGTAAATGGTAGGATTGCTAACGCAAATGTAAATGCATGTGTGTATTTAGGCATCTTAATGTGAAATATTTAAACAGATACCTATATGACTCTTTCCACAAAGCATTTATAGCCACTTACAAAAACAACAACAAAAACCCAACAACCATATAATAAAATCATAAGACAGAAGCAAAATTTGGAGATCAGGATGAAGGAAAACAAAAATGCACAAATATCCTAATAGTCGACATTAATATTGTAACCGAGATTCACCTTTGGCATTGAGCTCTCGGGATAGCAGGAACAATTAAATGGCTCTCATTTTCAGAAAGGAGGCAACCTACCAGAGTTTCAAGGAAAACAATGTTTTAGTCAGTACTAAAGTCTAAAAGAAAAGCGTAAGGTGTCCCACTTTGTAGGGGAGAAACAAGCTGTATACAGGACAGTGTGCTCCACGATACTTTGAATGCAAATGGAGTGTCGGACGTCATGGTTGGCAGTTTCTGAGGTCTACCTTTGATGAAAGCCACAAACAAACTGTAAGTTTCATTCCGCGTTCCCAATTCTCAAGGCCTGCGCTTAGGTATGACATAGTCTTCCGGTGTCCCAGATTAATGTGTGGATAGAAGTGAAAGTGCTTAGTAGGGTGTATGGGTGGCGTGTCTTACAGAGGAGCCTCTGTAAATATCTGTGCTCAGTAGGACTTCTAGTAAGACACGTGCAGGCAGTTTGAGGTTGTACTTCCTGATGAGTCAGAGCTGGGAGTGCTGCCGCTCTGCGTTGCTTGCTGAAGACAGACCCATGTACTTTGGAGAGCAGATGATTATGTGGCAGGATCGACATCCTATTACAAAACTCAGGCGCCCAATTTATAATCAGGAATGAGTGGTAATATATTTTACCGTTACTAATATTTAAGGCTTTCGAAATGTCATTTGATAATTAATTTAGGAAAAAGTTAAAAAAAGCAACTGTAGGCATAGTGTAAAGTTGGCTAGGTTTGTCTATAAAGACTCCTATTTTATTCAAGACCTACTTCCATCTGCTTGTCACAACACAACAGAATAAATGGGACTATCCCCTTTTGCAAATGAGAAAACTGATGCGAGGTTAAGTAATCTGCCCAAGGCCGCACAACTTGTGCATGACAGGGACAGATTCAAACAAAGATCTTTGAGACTCCAAATATTATGTTTTTGTTTGTCTCTGTGTTTGTTTTGTTATGCCACACTTCAGCTCCATCTTTATCCAGCTGTTTCATGAAACACCATGGCTCTCCAAGACTCCTCTTAACAAGTCGTTATTGCCTGGAGTACTTTTTTTATGTGTTTCACCTCCACCCTCACCCCCATACCCACCCCAAACACTTCTCTCTGTCCTGTATCTCACTGGTTCTGTGCCTTAGACTGTGCTGATGACAGTTAGCTAATCTGATGATCCACTCTGTGATATTGTGCCTTGTGTAATGGGGTCCCCAGGAATACATGTTATATGCCTTATTAGGACCTCAAAGGAAGGATTCCAGTGAAAACTGCCGTCACAGTTGCTGGCTATGAGAGAAATGTTTTCCAGTGTATGAGTCCTTATGACATTCTTTTAACTGAACTTTCTGTCCTGAAAGTATAGCTCATTGGAAAAGAGAGAGGCAGTTAGAGAGACCTGCTGAGTTGAAGAGCTCCTAAATATCTTTTAAAGAAACAGTCTGGGTTCTTAACCGGAGGAGTTTTGAAGATGTGACATTTAAGAGTAATAAGGGAGAATAACTGAAATTACCATAGGCTAATTTAAAAAAGAAAACCATTCTTTTCAAAGGAGAGAAAATTTTGGTAGGAATAATCAGATTGGCCCAAAGGGGCAGGTGTTCACAAGGGTACTGAGTAATATTTAGTATAAAAATATTGAAAGCAAAATGATTGAAGAAACTGTAAAAGCAAAATGTCTCGATTGAACAAAGTTACATCTTAGAATAGCTTATGACCTATCAAAGTTTTTAAAGTATTTCTGTAAATTGTGGAATTCTCTAGTTGAAAGAATTCTGGAATTTATTAGAAGGAACCAGGATTTGAAACTTGGAAAGTCATACTGAATACAAAAATAGTTTACTAATCTGTAAAGATGCTTTGTAAGTTTAAAACATAGGATTTCCTTTTTTTTTTATGATACACACTTCTAAAATATTGGCATTTGTTCTTAAGATTTTCTTGAGACTGTTATTACTGAGATTTAAGCTAACATATACTCCATGCAATTTTAATATTTGCTATTCAAATAAGTTACTTTAATTGTGGTATATGAAGCTCAGAATCTTACTAATATGCTATTATTTTCTGGTAAGTGTTCACAAGTAATACTATATCATTCTGAATATTTCCTTTCAGAATGCTATCGCTTTCTTATGTTTTCTAAAGGGCTACTTATTACACAATGATATCTGTAAGGTTATCAGTTTGAGTTTTCCACTGGGGAAAAAATCATAGACTACTTTTTCCAATAACTGTATAACTGTCACTTAACTTTGGAAGACACCTTAGAGTTTATGATTGTGTTTTATGCTAGAGTTGGTAGAAGAATACAGAGTGACAGTGAAGGAAAGCTTCTGCATTTTTGAAGATTTAGAACCTGACCGATGCTATCAAGTGTGGGTTATGGCCGTGAACTTCACTGGATGCAGCCTGCCCAGTGAAAGGGCAATTTTTAGAACAGGTAAGGAGATGCTAAGGGGGTGTTAGGAGGCATTACTCAATTCTTCAAACTCTTGAGATCAACCAATAATTATTTATTAGGCACTTACTATGTTTTGGGTGTTGTCCAAAATGCTTGGTATACAATGATGAATGACTGGGTTCCTGTTCTTAAGAAGCTCATAGTCAAGAGGGGGACACAGAAGAACAGAAGATCATAGAAAATGTGTGGTAAGGGCCATGATCCAGATATGCACAGGTTATTATGAGAGCACCCCAGGGGGGTACCCAAGGCAGCCTGTGGTGGGGCAGGATTAGGAATGCTTTCCTAGAATTGATGCCTGCATGAAAAGTTTTAGAGGATCAGGAGGAAGTCATGTGTTAAAACAGCATATTCCACTTGAAAAAGATATATGACCAGAGACATTGAGGTAAGAAACAGTGTGGAGTGTGCAGACACTATGCAAAGTTTGGTATTATTTCTTAGACTTAAAAACAAAGAGAGGAGGCTGGGCTCAGTGGCTCACACCTGTAATCCTAGCACTCTGGGAGGCTATAGCAGGATTGCTTGAGCTCAAGAGTTTGAGATCACCCTAAGCAAGAGTGAAACCCAGTTTCTACCAAAAATAGAAAAAATTAGCTGGCGTGGTGGTGCGTGCCTGTAGTCCCAGCTACTTGGGAGGCTGAGGCAGGAGGATCACTGAAGCCCAGGAGTTTGAGGTTGCAGTAAGCTATGATGACACCACTGCATTCTAGACAGGGGATCAGAGTGAGACTGTGTCTCAAAAAAAAATAAGAAACAAAAAACAACCGCCCCCACCAAAAAAAAAACAAAGAGAGAAAAGACAAAGGATAAGAAAGGCTAGCATATAGAGTCAGTGTTTGCAAGGTAAGAAACTTGGGCTGTGCCATACGGGTGCAGGGAGCCCCAGAAAGATTTTAAGCAATGGTATTCAACTGGGAATGTATTCATGTGATGAAATCTTTTCACAGGGGGCTGGAGGAGGAGGTGTAGCATAAACCAAGCCTGCACTGCCTTCAAGATAATTGCACCTGCCTCAGGGGAAAGAATAGCTTCCTCCTACTCTTCATCCTTTCCTCTTGCCTTTTTTTTTTTCTCAAAACAGGGTCTTACTCTGTCGCCCAGGTTGGAGTGCAATGGCATCATCATAGCTCACTGCAACCTCAAACTCCTGGGCAAGTGATCCTCCTGCCTTAGCCTACTGAGTAGCTGGTACTATAGACATGCGCCACCATTCAAGGCTAATTTTTCTTTTTCTTTTTTTTTTTTTCGTAGAGACAAGGTCTCACTATGTTGCCCAGGCTGGTCTCAAACTCCTGGCCTCAAGCAGTCCTCCTGCCTTGGCCTCCCAAAGTGCTGGGATTACAGGCATGAGCCACTGTACCCGGCTTCCTCTTGCCTTTTACAAGTCATTATTGAGCACCTACTGAGGGGCAAGATCATGGCTACCTTTAATATAAAGGGAGAGGGGCAAGAATCTTTATTTTTATTTGCCTTTATATGTAGAAAGATTCTGTGGGATTTATGGGGAGCTAATGTTAGAGTCTGTTTGGGGATGGGTGAGAACTGGGCAATTTGGAAGGCAGAGGAGGGAGAGGAGGGGGAGAGACTTCACTATACAAACTTTGATCCCTTTTGAGTTCTCAACCCAGAATAAACTTTCTAACACAAAAATTAAATATAAAATCATGCCCAAGCAGTCCTCCCAGGTCCCAGGAAGCAGAGCTGGCATTTGCTCCACAATTGACTTGGTTCTCTCTCTGCAGCACCCTCCACCCCTGTGATCCGCGCTGAGGACTGTACGGTATGTTGGAACACAGCCACCATCCGATGGCGGCCCGCCAACCCAGAGGCAACGGAGACCTACACTCTGGAGTACTGCAGACAGCACTCTCCAGAGGGCGAGGGCCTCAGGTGAGGGTCCCTTTTCACAGAGAGATCACCCAGAGCTCCAGGAACTGAGCTCAGGGCCCTAAACTAACTTCTGAGTGTATGCTCACCCATGGAGAAAAGCATCCTCAAATCCTGCTTAGCTAATTAAGCTGTTGACTTGATTTGTGGCTCCATCACTATTCATCAATGAACTCCAAGTTTGTAATAAAACACATGCTACAATGCAGAATAATAACTCCCTTGTAAGAAAAATGTATGTGAATTTTAATGATAGAACATTCTTTGAGGTATATTTAACTTCAGTCATTAGACAGGATTTATGCATATTTTATGCACTTTTTTACTAGCTCTATCAGAATAGACACCACCTAACTCAGGAAACTAATAGTGAGCTTGTGTATAATGTAAAACTGAATGTCTCCATGATATATTGGTACCATGAAGGAGCTAATCACCTATATATTATCACAGAGACATACCTGCCTCTCCGAAAGCATGAAGAATTTAAAGAGATTCTTCTAGGAAAAAAGAAATGTGAAGCTCTCTCACTAAAATAATGACACTAACATTTATCAATAAAGGGCCATGCATCTGCTAGGCATTTGGCAAATGTTAACTCATCTACTGAGGTGGTATTTTCTTAACCTCTCATCTTCTGGCTATAGAGCAACTTCATATCCCATGGTAAATATTTGGATCATTATTATTAATATTTGTATTTTCACAGAGACATTTTTAGTTTTTCTTTTTAACTAAATTTACTCAGATAAACTATTTTGATAGGATATGGAACTTAGGAATAATGGTATAAAATTAGACAGCTTTTTATAATAATAAAATATATTATTTAAGCTCTTGATTATATTCATGATCAACAACTATTTAGTTATGACGTGAGGTTTCATATGACTGAGAAATAATTATAGTTTCTTTCAGCTCGAAGACAGGCTTCACAAAATAATGATCAAAGAATGAATTAATATTGGGCAGGGTGTGTTTGGGTGGGATGTAGGCATTTCAGCAGAAGTGTGAACATACTAATTGTATAAGAAACAGCATCTCTATTAAAGTGCCAACGCCAGAAGGCAGACTTCGGTAATTAGCAAACAGCTGAGATGAACTCTGGCCAGGACAGAGAGAGAGAATAGTTGACTTTCACTGAGCATTTACTATGTGCCAGTCACTATCTCAAGTGCTTTAGGTATGTTTTCCTCATTTAATCCTCGCAAGAACTCTAAGAGAAAACGGACACTTTGAGGCTACTCAGCTAGCGAGTGACAATCATGATTCAAACCTCATTCTGTCAGACTTCAAAGTCCAAGCTGCTAACCCCTGTTTTATGTCACTCAGGGAGGTCCTGGACCTTACCTGCGAAAGCCCCTTGGTGCTATGAGAACACTGTATCAGGAGTGCCTGGGTCCCAGGGCAATCTCTCCCCACCCCATTCTCTACCATCAGCAAGGAAAACCCAGTTCTCTCTGAGGCAAGATCAGACTGCGAAGGCTCTGAAATGACTCACTTCTGTTACAGCATCAGTCCCCAGTTGGCATTTGCAGAAATCATATCAGCACAGTTGGGTATTTAAATCATCAGAAATCTGGAAACCCTGAGACCGAGTAGCCATCCCACTGAGGAAATTGTGATGCCATCTCGTAAATGTGGCTGCAGGGAGAGGGGAAAGGAGCGATGGCACCCACCGAGGTGTAGGAAGTGATTTCCATTAAATCAGACTCAGAGAGGTTAAGTAATCTGGCCAACGTGTTAAATAGGTGGAGTGAGCATTCGGAGTCAGACTTCAAACCCGTGTCTGTTTTATTCTTTCCACTAGTTTTAAAACTGCTATCATTAACAGATTGCGTTAACATACCTCAACAGCCTGGCAACTGGGGGTTACTGTGCATCCTTAGTTTCCTTTGTCTCATGAAAAGCACAGATATCAAGAGAGAATACAATACCATTCATATTCCCTTTGATTAATGTTTTTCTTTCCCTGATCATCTGGGGCCCTTAAAACTAAAAAAAGAAAACAAGAAAATACAAGGGTCCATTTGATATCAACAATGTAGTCCAAACAAGTCCTTCTATCAAAGCCAAAGAAACCAATGTCAGTTCCATTTGTGGGGAAAAAAATGACTGTCCACCAATTTCATTAAGACCGAAGCCAAGCTTATTAAAACTTAAGGCTTGTCATTAGTTTATTCTATTTGAGATTTTGACAGTGAATTCATTTTTATTTTTCTTGTTGCGGGAGAGCTGGATAAGCAGAGGTTTATAGTGGTCATAGAACGATACAAAAGATTCTTTGTTGTTGAGTGGACGTAGTCCAGCAAGTTTAGAAGTGAAGGGAAATTGCTCATTCGGAGCCCTGTTGATAGTTTGAGGCTGTGTTGGAGATGGGGCTGTTTTCCAATTACGTGCTAAAAGACCCCTCAGTGCCAGGATGTGAAAAGGTATGCCGAGTCCACAGCCCAAGGCTGACTCTCTAGCCTCTGAATTCCTGCTGAGTCTGACAATAGATAATTTTTTGAAGTGAGCAAAATTTTCTTGGCCACAAATTATTACCCTGTTCACTTGCTAAGTCTGTTGCTGACACACCACATCAGAGCCATCCCTCATTAGTATGAGCCTCAGTGTCTTATACCCCAGGCTGGCATCGACAGACTGTGAAGTAATTCATCCTTAATCTCAGAGCCCCAGGACTGTAAAACTCATTTCTATCTCTTCGGTTCTCCAATTTGAGAGTTAAGGAGGGAAGGGAAATTCTGCTCTTTGAGAGTGGCCATGTGTCATAGGTCTTTTGACCATCTGGTTCTGACAACCAACTTTAAAACAACAACAGGAGTTGGTGTTTCAAAACTTTATGAAACATTAACTATTTAACTACAGCCTATATAGCTCAATCTCTAAGATGTTGGCTGTGGATACCAGTCTAATGGTAGCGTTGATAAAAAACCCCAAAACTTGGTCACCTCTAGTCAGCAAATACAAACAATCCCTTCTTTTTTCCATTGTATTAGAATCAAATTCTTCACTTTGGTTTTTTGCACAGCAATGGATAATTAAACTTACTTTGTCTCTGGCAAAGAGTCAAGAGTTGTCTGGTCTCACTCCCTTGTTGGATCATTATGTAAGGTGGAGCCTCAGTGCCTGGGACAGTGCCTGGCATATTATAGCTACTCAAGACATATGTGATACCTGAATGGGTTAATATCAATTAGCATCAAGCACATAATAAGAAAAATTAGACCACTTTCAGGATAATCTCGTATTAAAAATGGGAAAAAGTAAATCATGCCAACAAAGTAAGGAAGGATGGGTGAATGAGTTAATTTTAGTGCTTGGATACTTAACCAGGAGGTAGGACTAGTCTAATCTGTGGGCTACAAACCTTTCCATGGATCACGCATAGGGAAGGGCATTTATAATCTTGTTTATCCATTGATTATATAACCCTTACATAGGTTCTGTGTTCCATGCAAAAACTCTATAGTACTAAATGAGATCCAAAAATCGATCCAGAGGTCACTGAAGGGGAGTGAGTGGGATCAAAGATTATTTCTTTGTGGTAGCTCAGTTTGACTGAGCCTAGACCATAAACTGGGAGGATGAGGAACTTATCTATGTAGATACTCCACAAACATCTGTTTAATGAACGAGTGAATGAATGAATGAATGAAAGAGATTAGACAATCTCCTTTTGCCCCTCCCCACTTCAAGTCATCTAACTGGCTGGAATCTGTAGCAAAAGAGAGAAGGAGCAAGAACTAAATAAATTCACATCTCTTTCCCACACCCAATCCCTGAAAAAAATAGGCAGCGTTAAAAGCTCTGGTTTGGTGTAGGAAGAGAAGTTGAAATGAAAAAAAAAGGGAGAAAAGGATGAATAATATTAAATCACACACACACACACACACACACACACACACAGAGGGCATTGATTGTCCTCTAGATTGGAGAATCTAATTTTGGTTGCCAGAACAGAAACATATCCATTTTCACATCTGCATTCATTCTCCCAGTATGATGAAAGCCTCTAGAGACCAAAGGTGCTGGTTGAACTCTTATGGCAGATGTTTGAATAAAATGAACCTACTTTGCCCTCAAGTTTCCTGATGCAGTGTCTGAAATAGCTGAGCGATTGCCTCCATTCCATAATCCCCACAGAAAACCTATCTGCATATTTTGCGTGTGGGCACTGAGGCTCAGTCCCGGCAGTCGGCCCCTGTTGGGATTGGGGTGGGCGGGAGTGACAATCCCCGGCTTGTGTGTGGGGGCTGAGGGAGCTCCTACTCACCCTCTTCCTGTTTTTCTTTGAATGCTCGCCTCAGGTTGGGTGGGCTCAAAACACTTTCAAAAATTTTCCACCGCTCTGCTGTTTCCTCAGCTGTTCTGTCTCTCCTGTGTGGAGAGAAGTCAGCAGAAGTGTGGGTGGAGGAGGGAAAACTGAGAGAAATATAGTACAGGGATTAGCTGTGTGGGCTGTGCAGAGAGAAGCCGTGTATTGAATGACAAATCTGTGAGACTCAATACGCCACAAAGTAGCTGGGAGTGAGCTTCCTGCTCCCTGGCCCTGGCGGAGGCTGTGGGGTAGGGAGACCCTCCCTGGGCCGCCCTCCAGGATGCGCATTCCCAGGGGAGGAGGAGCTCCAGGTGCGGGGCCTGTGAGCTCAGGTTCCTCCTGCTTCTAGCTTCTGGGGCCACACCTGGTGGAGCAGGAACAGAATTGCCTGTCATTGGTGGGTGTTCCAGCTGGGATCACCCACTGCTCTACCTGTAAAGTAAGGACAAATCAGGGCGAGTTTCTTAATGAACTTAGTGCCTGAGCAGGAGTGAGGAATCCCAGCATTTCTTTCTTTTTTCCCCCAAAGTTTCTTACTAAGCTTTGAGATAGGTCATGACTGACCAGCGGTCAACAGCAAGTCATGGGACCTTCTCTGCAACCTGTGGGTAAAGGAGACAGTTATTCCTGCTCCTTGCTTGCTTCATAGGGTGACAGGAGGGCCACCGACATGATTGGGTTGAAATTTGTTGAGTAATTAAGAGCTAATTGCCAACAGTTATGTGGTATTGTTTTCCTGATCCAGTTGTAACATCCCTCTGCAGGAGCCTTTGGGAGAGTGCGTTATGTGAAGAGGATTTTTACCGCCCAACACTCTTGGCATTCAGCTTTTTAGAAATGAAATCTTCCTTTTCAAATGACCCTAATTTGACTTTGATCATTTAAAAACTTCCCTCCACCTCCTGGTTGTACAGTAAAACCTCAGTCAGTTGAAACCCAACCTGTTCCTTTACTTCTGACTTATGTCAAGTATCAAAAAAGTATTCAAGTTGTTCACAATAAAAGACCCAAATATAATAGAACCAGTACAACAGCCCTATAAGAACAAGAGCCAAATAGCACAGGGCTGAGGAGACCATATCAGAAAGTGCGGGTTAAGAACCGCACCTCGGCAGAACATGAAATTTAAATCTGAACTTTCTGGCAGCTAATTTGAAAACAGGAGAGAGGGGGAGGGAGCAAGAGGAAGAAAGAGATTACATAACTCATCTCCTTTTTAAAAAGAAGCACAACATTTCACTAAGAGAGACAATTATATTTCTTGACATTCAGCTCTAAGATGAATTTTTCATGTAGATCTTTATATAAGGGCTATTTGAACAAGATAATAGTGATTGTCTCTAAGAGCAGTTTTACAAAAGATGCAAAAACATTCCCAATGTAACCATTTTTTTAAACGGGATCTGAAAGCATAATGTTAAATGACCATTCTGCACTGGCCGTTCCCGGGGGACCTCAAGCAATTGTCCACATATGTGGCCATGGTGTAGTAAAGGAGGGCTTAGAGAATCCGGGAGAATAAATGTTACTAAGCTCCTGGGATTCTCTGCCTGAAATACAAATGGTGTCCTTCAGGCTTTTGCAGGGAACTAGAGAGAAAACGAAAATCCGGGAGCTTTCTGCTGGAACCTTTGGCTTATGGGGATTTTATAAGAGCTTCTAGTCACAGGAAAGCCTATGTCCCATGGTTGTCAACATTCGGCCTCCATGTTATTTTTCTACACTCTTATGAACTAAGAGTGATATTTTGTTAACATCGGGTCTCATAAGATCCTCATTTATCAAAAGAAAAAGAATCCTGTTCAAAAATTTTTATTTACCAAGTTTTTAAAAAAGGAAAATCAGTATGTAAAGAACTTTCTTCTTAATCCCGATTTAACCAAAATTTTTCATCTGAAACAAAAAGTTCCATATTTACAGTTAATTATGGTTTTATAAATGGCTTCAAACAGCCATGGCTATTTAGTTAGTTTTCTTGTATTTAATGTTGCTTACATTCTCATGTAGTTTTCTTTTTTCCTGTTTTTCCTTCTCATCCTTTCTCACTGCACATTATCTTATGATTATGTTTCCCTGGCCTAAATCATCATAAAAATCAACTGGAATGCTTATTAAACATTTAGATTGAAAGGCCCCTCTTAAGAGATTCCAGTTTGGAAGGTCTAATATGCCCCCAGGCAGGTTTGGGAAACACTGTTTTACTAGCTAGTCCCACAGTGCCCAGCCGCGTGCTCTGTTCACAGTTCACATTAAACGGTTTGACTGATGGCTGAATGTTGGTGCTGCCAATGTGGATGCCAGTAAGAGCCAACTGTGTTTTGAAAAACAATTCCTACTTAGCCATCTGTTGTACGCTGCAGTGACGGCACCATCAATAGGCTGCTTCCAGGAGTCAGGGCACTGGACTCCTCCACGTGGTTTGTATACAGGTGCCCCTCCCCTGGGGAGGAGGCATGCTTAGATCCAGGTGTTAGACATGCTGATGCAGAGAACAGCCACTCCCTGTAACTGCTGGCCCCTCAAGTTACCTTAAGCAGGTGCATATTCCTTCTTTCCATCCCACACAATTTACTGAATTATCAAATTCCTGGAGAAGCTACCTTACAGTGTCCAAACTAACGTGCCCTTTTGAAATTCTACAAACACATTCAACCAACTCCTGAACTCCGGAACTGGTAATATAGCTCTTAAAAGTAAATTAATTAATTTACTTAAAAGTAATTAATTATTTAATTAATTTTGGATAGAGAATATGTACTAGTGGTACAAATTCAAAAGACACAAAAGGAAGTACAGTGGAAATTAAGTCTCCTTTATACCTATATTTTACCTACTCAAATCTCTCCCCCAGAAACAATTACCGTTACCTGATTCATATTTATCCTTTCAGATAGATTCTGTGCTTATACCAGGCATCTATAGTTTTTCAACTAATGCTAGCATGCTATGTATGTTTCCACCACCTTGTTTTTCTTGCTTACAAATATGCCTTGGTGAGCATCCCATATCAATACATATGGAACTTCCTCAATTTTAAAAAACAATTTCATTGTATTGTGGTTTAAGAATACAATTTAACTTATTTACCAGTTGGGAAGCATTTAAATTGTTTCCATTCTCTTGCTGTCACAAACAATGCTGCAGTAAACAACCCTGTGCATCTATCATTTCACATACATGCAAATATATTTGTTGATTAAATTCTTAGAAGTAGAATGACTGGTCAAAAGGTGTCTTCATTGTGAATTTTGACGGATATTTCCAAAGAGTCTCCATAGAGATTGTAGCTGCTCACTCTCTGGCTAGCAGGGTGTAAGAGTGCTTGGTTCCTCATACCCTTGCCTATACCTGGCGTGATAAAACTTTTGACCTTCCACAATTTAGTAGGTAGGAAATGGAATCTTATTGTAGTTTAACTGTGCATTTCTACTATTAGGTTGAATATCTTTTCATATGTTTCAGAGCGATGTATAGTACTTCTTTTTCTATAATCTATTCATTTCCTTTACCAATTTTTTTTTTCTGTTGGATTGTGGTGTTTTTATCTTATTGATTTGTAGAGGCTCTTTTTTTTTTTTAAAGGAAGTTAGCTCTCATGTGTGATATGAGTTGCAAATCTTTTTTTGATATTTTTGCCATGCATATTTTTAAATGATAATTTAGTTGAATGTATCAATCTCCTTTGAAAATAGCTTTAAATTTTTGTGTCATATTTCAAAATGTACCTCCCTCCCAAGAGAGTGTGTGTTCCCATGTTTTTTTTTTGTAGTAGCCAATATGGTAATTTAATTTTTTAAAACTATTTTATCATCTGGAATTTATTTCAGTAGAAAGTGTGAAGTAGGGAATCCAATTCTATTTTTTTTTTTTTTTAGCATGGCTATCCAGCTGTCCCAATAAGAACACCCAGCATTTTCCCTTCTGATATGAAATGCTTCCATCATTATATACTCAACAGATTGGATGTTTAACTCTATTCCTGGCCTTAATAATCTGTTCCATTGATCCATCTATATATGCCCCAGGACCACACTGTTTTTATTATTATAGCTTTATAATTTAGAATTCCTGATAGATTAGGTTGCACCTTCATGACTTTTTTTTTTTGCTATTTGCTAGTTTGTATTTTATATGATCTTTAGAATCAGCTCGCATAGCCTCCTCCACCAGCCTGCCCCTGATGATTTGTTATTTTCAGAGATCATGTTAAATTTATAGATTGAGAGAGAATTGAAATTTTTGTGATGTTGCATTTTCCTGTTCAAGAACTGATGTGCCTGTCCTTATATTCAAGTCTTTTGTGTTTTCTCTCAATAGAAATCTTAAAAAATGTTCTTCCTGTGAATCTTATACTTTTTTAATGTTTGTCACTATTCTAAATAAGACTTTTCAGCTGGGCATGGTGGCTCACGCCTGTAATCCCAGCACTTTGGGAGGTCAAGGCAGGAAATCACTTGAGGCCAGGAGTTTAAGACCAGCCTAGGCAACATTAGCAAGATTCCTTTTCTAAAAAAAAAAAAAAAAAAATTAGCTGGACATGGTGGTATGTGCCTGTAGTCCCAGCTATTCAGGAGGCTGAGGCAGGAGGATCACTTGAGCCCAGGAGTCTGAGGTTATAGTGAAGTATGATGAGGCCACTGCACTCTACCTTGGGAAATGGAAGGAGACTCTGTCTCAAAAAAAAAAAATCTTTCCTTTTATTTTCTATCTAGTTGTTATTTATATATGAAGCCTTTTGATCTTTTTGTGTGAGGTTCATATTTAGCCATTTTACTGAATTCTCTGATTTTGTAAGCATTCAGCTGATTTTCTTGGGTTTTCTAGATAAACAATCATATCATCTACAAATGGTAATAATTTTACCTCCTACCTCCCCAATTTTTTTAACCTCATGTTATCTTTGACTTAATGTGAATGTTTTTAGTATTTTCCCCTTAAACAGTATGTTTCTGTTGAATTTTTACTTTGTAAAGATCCTTTTCAATTCTCACTTAAAATGATTCTTGCCTTGTCCATGGTTAGTTGTGGCAAACTTTCCAATCACTCCTTGCAAAAGCTGAAGACAGAAGGGCACAAGCTGGAAAGGCCTCCCTTACATGGGACTGTCATCAGCCTCCTGAGTCCTTCCTCTCATTTGCCCTCTGAAACAACACAGAAGGAGACCAACCAGTCTCTCATTCGCATGGCAGCCCTGCAGACTCCTGAGGAGACAGTGAGTTGGCCTCTCAGTGGTTTCTCTCTGCTTTACAGTATTGGAGCTAACAAATGAGCAGGCTGAGGCCTTTGAAGACCTGCTGGGCACAGAGCTCTGTGCTAAGTTCCAACTCCACGCGTGTTTATGCTCCACCAACAATCCGCTGATTTGCCAATGCATCGGGGTTTCTAGGCTGTTTCTTGCCCTCACATCTCGGAAGCTGCCCACCTAAAGCCATCCCTTTCCACTGCACTGTGGCTCTTGTAGGGAAAATCCCATGCTTGTGACCCAAAGTGCGACCATGTGAGTCAAATTTCCTACTGACTTTTGAATTTTATTATTGGCTCTAGACTTCTAATCGTAGTCACGGCAGTCATATTATTTACTGGTCTAAAATTCCTTCTTAACTGAGCACCAACAACCTACTGTGGTTTCATTTGTTATTGGACTACTTAAGTTCATTTTGGATACTCTAAGAACTTGAATTTTTCTGCAAACTATGCAATGTTTGTTATAAGTCATGTAGATTTAATTGCAATTATGACAGTTTTTTGATTTTTAAATAAATCATAACCTCTGGAAAGGTGCCATTCTTTAGACTCAAATTCCAAAATTCTTGAAGTTTTCCTTTAGCTAAAAAGCAGGGACAGCTGACATGGAGACTTTGACTTTCTGACTCTAACTGGAGTCAGAATAAATAGACACGGAAATGAACCATTTGTTCTGATCTTTTTCATTTTGTTCTTGAGGCTTGACTATAAGATGGCAACTTTTTAAACAATAAAACGCCACCACATGTGGTATTACTTTTGTTTTCATGCCTGGGGCATTGTGCGTGTCTGTCAAATCTGCATAAACTTTTTAATGCACTGACAGCAGGACTGATCCCATATTCTGACTTCAGTACCACATAAACCTTTATTCTTTAAACGGGTAATGAGACATAGCGTGCAGTTGACTATATATATGGAATTTCCTCCTTGACAGACTTCATAAATCTTGAGGGCAAACACTTACCTATAAAAACAGCAATCCTTGGTATTTAACAACCGTATTGTTACAAAATGAAGCCAGTATGTTCTATCCAGTCTCTAGAGCAAAAACTTCCTCACCAATCTTTGTCACTTTCCCCTCAGGCTTCAGGATAACAGGGCCTGGGCATAGGATGAGTGATCAATAAATATGTATTTAATGAGTGAATGAAGTCTAAAATTCAGTTTAGGCTGAGTGTGCTTACTGAGACAATCATTTTGTCACTAATTATAATTAATGTACATTTAAAATATTTCTTCAGTCATCAGTTCAGATAAGACAAGCAATACATCTACCCTAGAATAATATTTTAGACACTAGTCAGGAATTACATTCTCTGTCATAGGACATGTTTTTTCATTAATTAACTGGAGCATAATTAGTTGTCAGTGGACATGTGGTTCAATTTCATTGATCTATTCTCAGTGCATCTAAAGATAGTCCTCTCCTGAGGGTCTCGTCAGGTGACAGGTTCTGAAATAACAACCAATATGATCCGCGGTGTTCGGACTGACCTTCTCCAGATCCGGGCACTAAACAGCAGATGCACAAATAGATCCAGGCTGCTCCCCTCTGCACTTCCTTCTAAGGAACACACCGTGAGTTCTGTACTTTTAGACCTGGGGTGGAGGTGGGGCGGTTATTCTGCCTTTAAGTTCTAAATTAGTTTGTTTTCTGAGTCAATTATCCTTTTTCCTGTTTCTGGTTTTTCATGCTATTCTCTAAAGCAGGTATTGAGAAGTGAAATAACTGAGCAAAAGTAGAAATAACATGAAAAAAAAATCCATCTGTGGATGAACAGTGACCACTCTTGGATTCTAATGCTTTTGTGGTGTATTCATTAATAGCGAAACGAAACAAATAAATAAAAACCCCTCCTTCTCTGAGAATGAACCTGAAGGCTATTGTGCTATTATTTCCGTTGATCATTATGCACTGCATACTCCCAGAGGCAGGACGCTGGCTCTCTAGCACCGGTGTTAGGAATTCTTTCATCAGCAAGGAGCCTAACTTGTAACTCTCTCCATCGCCTCTCCCAAGGGAGGCTTACAGAAACAGCACTTGAATGCCTTTTTTTTTTTTTTTTTGGTATTATTGCTCTCGGCCATGATATCAAGCAGATTAAAGAGAATGAAAAAGAAGCACAAAACTATTCCAGCTCGTTGGCAAATCCAGAGAGCTCCATCTTCAAATCCAGCGAGTCCATTTGCATTTAACTGGTTGGGTTGTTACAGTGTCCTTGCCAAGCCCACTGCCAGTTAGATACCACTTCTAGCACTTTTCTTTTAACTTAAATAGGTGATTTAGAAACCGCAACTTTAAGGATTTTTTTTTTTTTTTTTTTTGGCACTTAGAATTCTCTTTTCTTGCCAGGATCAAGTTACTTTAAAGATATTGTCTTCTTTAAAGATATTCAGTCTGTTAACTTTGGTAGCTTTGGCATGATGATCATGTAGGAAATCATTATCCTAAGTTTTCCATACTTTGGATCTATTAATGAGATAATTAGGGTTTTGTATTATAGATTGATTTAATATCATCTTAATCCAAAAGTGCCCTCTCAGCCAAAAATTGATAAAGAAAATAATATATTCCTGGAGATTCATTAACCACAAAATCAGTTTGTTTTCTGAATTAAAAAAAAGTATCTGATTCTGTTCCAAAGACTATTTTGGAAGGCACACACTGGACAACATTTGAGAGAAGTAGAAATGATCTGATAAAGTACTTTTAGTGGACAATGGCCATTTTGCAGAATCTGGCTTGCTAACTCCAGTGGTCATAAAAAGGGAATAAAATAAGTTATTTGTTGTTAATAACATATTCATTCACTACAGAATTGAAATATGAGTCATTTAGCAGATGGCCTTATTTTAAAATTATTATTTTCACTTTGTATTTAGATCTTTCTCTGGAATCAAAGGACTCCAGCTGAAAGTTAACCTTCAACCCAATGATAATTACTTTTTCTATGTGAGAGCCATCAATGCATGTGGGACAAGTGAACAGAGTGAAGCTGCGCTCATCTCCACCAGAGGTACTTTTCCTTTGTAGAGAGAAGCTATTTCCAAGTATTTCCTTCCCTTCTGACACCCAGAGAAGACATCTTAAAGGGCAACTTCATAAAGCCCCCAACCTGCTGTCTGTGCTAGGTTTTTGTCATTGGGACCCAAGATTGGTCAAAGGTCAAGATGTTTCTTTCCTTTCTCTGCTTTAAAGGTTCTCTACCTTGGCTACCCATTAGCAATCAGGGTGCTTAAAAGATACTGATATCCTGGTCCCACTCCCAAAGATTTGGAGTTGGGCTTGGACATTTGTGTTTTTAGAAATTTCCCAAGATGATTCTTATTTGATAATGTGCTATAATTTGTGAGTATATTTTGTGTGTGTGTGGTGGGTTGGAGGTATTCCTATTCTATTTCACTGTGAACTCTATGAATGAGTTTCCAGTCTTGTTCTGTTTATTCTTGGTGCTTGGCACATAGTTTGTGCCAATTAATGTTTGTTGAATGAATGGCTGAAAGAGTAATTCAAGGAAGTGATAGAACTGCTCAATGACATTTTGGGGAAAATGCCCAGATGATGCCAACAAAAAATGTTTGACTATTCTCAATTTTTGTGAAAGGAAATGAGGAATGGAAAGGTGATCATTTTATTATCTTATCCTAGACCCAGAGATAGCACAATATGTGATTTGCTTAACCAGCAAAAACTTGTGCACCTGTCTCATTTGTGATGCAGTTAGGGCCAGTCTGATGATTAGGAAGAGCAGATGTGAGAGCTGCTTGCCTGGAAATGTTCTCTCCATAGTTCCAACATGTGCCTGTACCTCCAATTGTTAAAGTCTCTCCTTTAGGCTATATCAGTGCATCCCCAAATTTTAATGCACACACAGGTCTCCTGAGGATATTGTTAAAATACAGATTCTGAGTTGGTAGGTCTGGGGTGGGGCCTGAGATTCTGTCTTTCTAACTAGTTTCCAGGTGATGTAGAAGCCGCTTGTCCAAGGAGCACACGTTGCATAGCAGAGTGAGCACTAGTACAGGACACACCTGTGAGCACATACCAGCAGCTCCAGGCATCCAGGAATGCCTCATCACGAGTGAGATCTTCAGCTATGGATCTGAAAACACTGAGTGGGGGGATTTTGATGTCAGGGGAGAGGGAGACTAAGATCTGAAATATGGGGCCTGGCCTGGGGACAGCACTGGACATCATGGAAATGTTATAATCCTATTTTCTTAACTGCAATAGGAACCAGATTTCTCTTGTTGAGAGAAACAGCTCATCCTGCCCTACAGATTTCCTCCAATGGGACGGTGATCAGCTTCACTGAGAGGAGAAGGCTGACGGAGTAAGTAGAAGCAGAAAGCCCAAGTGGACTGATGCCCCGGCGGTAGAGTCTTAGGTTGCCTCGGTGTGGCATCAGCTGAGCATATTCTTAGCTTAATGGACAGGCCTGGACGTGGCATTGCCTATAAGTGCGTGCGCCCACGCGGTGCAGTTGTGGTTCATTGCGAGGGGAAAGTGGCAGCCATGGTTCATAACTTGGAGCAAGTGTCAATATTTGTATTGAAAAGACAAGCCCAGATAGATGGTTTTGCTTAAAACATTGGAGGTTTTAAGGTATCATCTCTGATTCAGTTTTTTAAAAAAGGGCCCAGTAATTTGTCTATTACTTTCAATAGCAAACAGGATTTTGTATCAACCCTCTTGAAAAGGAATAGAGGAGAAGGACGTTTTATTGTGTCCCTGGTTCTGGCCACAGAATCTTGTCCCCATAGCAGCTCCCCCTAAAAGGAAGCATCAAAGCAAAGAAGAGCCCGAGGCTGAGGATGGGTTGGGGGGACTGCCCTGCAACATGCCTGCAAAGTCTCGTGGTCATTTGAGGCTCAAAGTGGCCAAATGGGAGGCCCACGCTGCTGACGGTGCTGATGTGCGCTAAGCCGGCCAGCGGAGACCTGCGCCGCTTTCCTGTCGGGTCGCTACTTGCCTGTCTGTGGCCCGACTCAGGTGTTACAGCTTCTAGAAGTGGTCGCACCTTCTCCAGGCCCTGGCACCCTTTGGTGTTATCTGTATAAAAGGACGGAAAACTCATGGGGCTGTTTGTCAGCCAGTCAATCAAGAATAATCCTCGGTCTTACGCATCTGCAAATCCCCAGAGTCCAGAATGGGGCCTGGGCATCGTAGATGCTAAAAGTATACAAATGAGTGAATTCAGGGGGAAAAAAAAAAGAGTTAAGAAATAGGTTGAGCTTTTCTGTCTTTTGGATTTCTCAAAAAATTGAAAAGAAGTAGACTGGAGGTGGGTTAGAGTTCATAGATAATAACTGATGATAACTGTAATGTATTTTATAGAATTTTATTTATTATTAACCAGAAAATTAGGTCATAAATATCAGGCAGCCGGGCTTTGCTCCAGAGAGTGAGGGCTTGTCAGTAGCCACCTCTCAGAAATGAGGTTGTTGGGTAAAGACATGAGGAAGTGAAATACATTTCCTTGCATTAATCATTTTCTCATCTGTTAAAGGGGAGAGGAAGAGGGTGCTGACTGAATATTAAAGCTGCTTAAATTAAAAATGCTTCCTTGCTGTCTCAGCCATTTCCAAGCAAAATTGAGCAGTTCATGCAAACAAGGTCACCCATCAGCAGCTGAAAGTACTTTGGTTCATTTTACTGAGCCTCTTGTAAAAATAGCTAAGGTGAGACAAAAAAGAGACTTCTAATCAACCTCTCAGGGGCACCTACTACAACTCAAAGACGCCACAGTCATGCAGACTGTTGACCACAAGCGTCTATGAAGCACACTAAACATACCTGGTTAATTCCACACTCTGCTGTGCTCCGGCTTCACCAACCATCTTACCGTTTAAAAGGTGTTTTGTTTGCCATGCCCAGGAAGGTCAGCAGGCTCTAGAGTTCACTGTTAAAGAAGGTTTTGGTGATTCCTTTTTTGCAAGTGTTGGAAGAAAGCTCTACAAGTCATATTCCCCACCTGCCTCCCTTGTATTTCCTCTTTCTCCCTAAAAGCAGAGATTGTACCATTTCTTTTTGTCCTGCCATTATTCTAGTTATTTCCTGGTTCCCACTTCCTTTAAGAAGGGCAATGTGCAATATATGCATGTTGTATGTGACAGGGGAAATACAGCAAATGCGTGTTGAAAGTTTGGGGAACTCTGAGGCAGTTTCCAAGGGTAGAATCATGCCCAAACTGTGTGTGAGTTTATGAATGCTGATGTTCATGAGATAAAGGCTGGCGATTTCTGTGCCAAGCTTGATCTCATCAACTTTGCCTGCAGGATCCCATCGGTGCTGGGTGAGGAGCTGCCTGCCTGTGGCCAGCATTACTGGGAAACCACAGTCACAGACTGCCCAGCGTATCGACTCGGCATCTGCTCCAGCTCGGCTGTGCAGGCCGGGACCCTGGGACAAGGGGACACCTCGTGGTACATGCACTGCTCTGAGCCACAGAGGTAAGCCGGAGCCCTGCCCCTTCCCTCCTAATCAAAATGTCTGCATGGGTGTTTAGGGTCTCTGAGGGACCTAATAAATAGCATCCCACTTCCCTTCCCTTAGTTCTGAGCCAACTAAGAGAGAAAACAAGAGTCGAGTATACAGAGACAAAACTCTTACACTTATTACTGAGAAAGCTAACTTTAGAGAATGTGGATCATACCTAAGAGTAAGAGTTTTCTTATATTGACCCCTATTGTTAGGCAGGTTTACCCACCCAGAGCCCTGGCCAGGCCAGCTTCCCTGCCCTGCAGGGCAGAGGTGGTCTCTGGGGAAGCAGAGAAGGATTGTGTGTCTCTCCAGTCAGCTTATGAGCAAGAGACAGGGAAGAGGGAGGGGCTGTTGGGCTATGCATGCCCAGTTTTTCCTTCTGACCTCACCCCAGGGTGCAGAGAGATCACAGAGTAGTGCTGAGAGGGCTCCCTGGCAGAGAAGGAATCAACAGAGTGAGGAGGAAGTGGACATTTCACACCTCCCCTGCGTTGGTCTGTATCGGGGGTTGGCAAACTGCAGCCCATAGGCCAAACGTGACCCGCTGCCTGTTTTTGTACATAAAGTTTTATGAACACAGTCATGCTTGTTTGTTTATGTATGGTCTGTGGCTACTTTTGCACTGCAGTGTTGGAGCTGACAGAGACCAAATGGCCTCCGGATCCTAAGATATTTACTATCTGCCCCTTTACAGAAAAAGTTTGCCAAGCTCTGGTCTATATTACTCGTATTGTTTGGTTGGTGGATGTGTAAAAGCCATCATCTCATGTTAGTCTCAGAGAGATCAGACAAGCTTGTTATAATCTGAATATGCCCACAGGATGGTTTAATAGAAAGAGCACTGGCCTGGGAGCCAGGAACCTAATTTTAGTCCTGGCTCCATCCTTGCGTCGCCACCTGTTGCTGTTCACCGTAAGTTGGTTAACCCTTTGAGCAACCTCACATGCATCATCTGTCTCAGCAGGGGACAGTAATCCCTGGCCTTTTGGGGTTGTGAGGATCACATGAAATCAGGTACGGGGAAGAGGTTTGAAATTGTAAAGTGTCATACAAATGTGAGGCATTATTCAAATGAAATGCTTTAAAAAGAAGCCTTCAGTGCCTGCAAGTTCCCAGAAAAGGCCCACAGATTGGGATTTGCATATCTCTGGCTGCACACTTCTCCCTGCATCCTACTTGACAGTTTGCTTCTCTGAGATGGTTCATAAGGACACCATCTCCAAGCACTATTTAAAGTCACATTCCATCAAGTCAGAGCGATTATGATTAATTGATATTCATCACCGTGCAACGCTTAAGGACCCAGCCTCTGCCCAGAGTTTGAAATCACTCAAACTCGGAGTTTAGCGTTAGTAGATTTAGGGCTGAAACTAGGTATTAATTTCATGAAAACATCTTTACCTATTCAAATCCTCAAAAATCCAAACCAAGGACTAACTTCCAGTAGCACATTTCTAGACTCTAGAAAATAGAATTGTATATTTTGTTGACAAGGTCAACAGACAGCTTTGGTCTTTAGCTCTTTCAGGCCCAGAGTGGGCTCCATGGATGCTAGGAGAAAGGGTGTGTCAACCTGTGTGGTCACAGCAGAGGGAGGTCAGGTCCCAAGTGCCTCATTTCTTATCTTGGGGACTTCATGTGGAGTACCTGGGCTCTGGGACGCTGGGAGAACTGCTGTGGCAGCCCCTTGTGTCCTTCACTCTTTCTGGCTTAATGATTTAAACCAACCTGTGTTACTCTTGATTCTGCTTACACAGAATCTGAGCTTTAAGCTGTCGCTGTTATGAAGGACACGGTCTGTCTCAGGAAGAAAATCAGCTGGCTTTCTTCCTGTCCTCTCTTACGTTGCCGTCCTAGTTCAAGGCTGCCTCACCTGCTTTGCAGTTTCACCAGCAGCCCCTCTGCCTGTAGGCTCCCTTCGGGTCTCTCCCCACCCCAAGCTATCCCACATGTCCAAACTGAAAAATATTTCTAAAACATCACTTTGATCATATCCCTTCCTTTTCTGCTCAAAAATCTGCAAGCATGGACAGCAGTACCAGAACTCGGGGGACCACGTGCAGGGCACAGTGAGGAGAGGAAGCCAGAAAGAACGTGGCCAGGCCGGGGTGAGGAGCCCTAAGGAGTGTGGCCACCAGCGAGGATCTGGGCTGAGTCTGGGCCAGCTGTGAGATTCAAGGGGGGGGGTGTCCTCCCTCTGCCTGGGGGAGGGGGCCACAGACAGGCAGTTCCAGGGTCACCCAGGTGTTCAGAGTCAGGCTTCTCGATGATGCATGTTTGAACAGGACCGTCAGTCCCAAGGGCAGGCAGGTAAAAGCTGGGCAGGGAGGCAGGCCCCAAGCTAATAGGCTGGGTTTCAGGCCAGATGTGGGTTAGTGGAGGCATTGGTGTGCTCATTCTGAAATGGAGGCAAAAGTGGAGCTGGGCACATTCCCCGTCCTGCAGAACTGGTGGAGCCAAGGCTTCAGGGAATGTCTTTCCCTCTGTGGCCTCCATGGTGGGGATCGGCTCAAGGACTAACCAGCACTGGGCCATTAGGACCTGAGGACCAGGGACCTTCCAAGCAGGGGAGAGGAAATAGCTCATTTGGTCATCAAGGACACTCCAGACCAGCACTACAATAGAACATTCTACAAAAATAGAAAAATGATGTCACAAGTGGCTATTAAACACTTGAAATATGGCTAGTAGGACTGAAAAACTGAATTTTACATTTTATTTAATTTTAAATTTATTTAATTAATTTTAAGTGGCCACATGTGGCTAGTGGCTACTGTATTTGACAGGGCAGGTCTAGAGCTTGGCTCCTGACTCGCTTATCTGTGTAATATCCTAAAAGTCACTCCTGTGTCCCATCCAAGCTCATCAGGCAGGTGGTGATGTTCTCTGCCACACACAGGCCATTCGGCCACCTCATCATGGTGGCTGATGTCCTTGCTGCATGGATCTCTTTCTCCTTTCTTTCCACCTATTCAAGCCCTGCCCATTCTTTCTGGCTGAGTTTGAGCCCGTCTGCTCCCAAAGCCTTCTTTAAGGGCCCAGCCCACCCTGCTGCTCTCCATCATTGCTGCCTGAAACATTTGTCTGTCCTGCAGGTTCCAGAACTTCATAATGTCTTGGCATCTCTCTCCTTAGCAAGGTAGTAAAGGGGTTCTTCATCATCCCCTAAGTCTCGCTTAGCTCCCCATCGCTGTGAGCCTCTGCCCTCACATGCGAGTTTCTTTCTGCAGTGAAGTTGCCTAGTTGCCAGCACCTAAGTCCCTGTGCTTGAGCTTCTGGGTCTTAAAACAGACATCGCAGGTATTAAAGGTCCTCGGTCCCTCCTGCCACACCTGTCATTGACTCAGATTCTTAGGCCTTGAACTGCCCTGGTGTCTCTGTGCTCCCAGTCCTCTGACCCACCCCATCCACAAACCTTTCTCTCATCACTTTCCTTCTCTTCCATCTCTCATTCCTTCCCTTCCCCTACTTTCAGGGCCCCACGCTCAGTTTCTAAGATTGCTAGGAGAAAACCCCAAACTTGTGTTACTTTTTTGCACAGAGCAATTTAGCTTTTCTGGTCAGCAATTTCTCCCTCCTTGCCTGGCCTTCAACCTTTTCCCTTCATGACCGAAGCCCGTTTGTTAAATGTGGTTAGTAAGCACTTGAACAGTCTGTGCCCTGAGATACACTCTCAGCCCTCGTCCACGGTTTTCCCTTCCTGCTCTGTACAGTATGGGATCCCAGAGGACAGGGACAGTGCTCTGTAGTCCCTCACCTTCCCTGAGTGCCTAGTCCAGTGCTGGACATGCCCAGGAAGTAGTTGTTGAATTGAATTTGTCTGACTTGGAGAGAGGAATCGAAGGCAACCCCTCTGGCCGCGAGGCTGCGGCGAACATTGGATGAAAAGGAAAGTTGGTTTGGGGAAGGGGGAGTGGAAACAAAGGATGAAGTTGGCAAAAATAATGAAATCTTTCTTAAACTTCATAAAGGTCCTTATGTAAGTTACCTATAAATTTTTTAAACTGTAAAATTAATACATTGTATGGAAGGCAAGCCTGTGGTACTTTTTAAATACATGGCAGCCTCAAAGGAGTTTTATTCAAATGAATGACACACCATGAATGCGGTAGTTAAAACATGTGGGCAGCCGGGAAGGAATTAGAATGTGGAGAAAAATCACAAGGGAGGCATATGTTGGTTATTCTGGGACTGCCTCCTAATGCAGAAGGAGCAAAATGATTAAAAATGCTTATCCGTTGGGATGAGCTATGCATTTTAGCACCTAGACGGGATCTGGTTAAAGTATTCAGGACAACACCGTTGCAACTCGTTATTGTGAATTGAAGTTAATAACTGAAAAATTGGTTATTCCCAAGTGATTTTCCTTTTCAAGTTCTTCAAGATTTCCAAAATTTTTCCCCCCGTCTTGTTTCATTTCAGGTACACGTTTTTCTACAGTGGCATCACAAGTGATGTTCACGTGACGGAGCGGCCGACCAGAGTGGGCATTCTGCTGGACTACAACCACCAGAGGCTGCTGTTCATAAATGCCGAGAGCGGACAGCTGCTCTTCATCATCAGGCACAGGTTTAATGAGGGCGTTCACCCTGCCTTCGCCCTGGAGAAACCTGGGAGGTGTACTCTGCACCTGGGGATAGAGCCCCCGGATTCTGCAAGGCACAAGTGATCCTTGGCTTTCAGAGTTTGCAAGAGCAATAATTTAAATTTTGGGGAGGGGGGAGTCTGTTGTTCTTTCCCTCGGGTGCTATACATTATTCAAAACGTCTCCCACACATTCGCACTAATGATAGGTACTTGCACAGCAGTCAGCACCTGAGCACAGCCCAGAAGAAAACTTTGACTTTCGGAGCAGTGTGTGAGTAAAGAGGATGAAGACAACCACAGCTCTTTGGTTTATATGCGTTTGAGTTCTTTCCTAAACTAAGAGGTCTTACACTTGACTTGGGAACCAAAATAGAGAAATAGACTTCCACCCGTTTTGTTGGTCAAAGAAACCCTCTGATGGACAGGCTGGAGCAAAGGGAAGGTCGTGCTGATCAGGCATCTCCTCTGACAAAGAGACATGGACATTTTCCACAAGAAAAATGTCCCCTTTGCTAAAGAATGATGAATCCTAATCATTAGAGAAAGTGTTTTAACTGAGCTAAATTTATACTGTACTCTTTTGTAGTAATGTATACTATAAAACATGAGCCTCTTTTCCCTGAAATTTTAAATGTAGAAAAGCGCTAGATATTAGAAATTTCCATTTTGTTAAATAAATGGTTAGAGTCTATAAAACCAAACATGTTACGTGAACTTATTGCATGTAACTTACTAGTCTGGCGTCTCGGGAGCAGGACAAACTGCAGAGTAAATACCCGTCACACTTCAGTGAGTTGTGCTGCTATTGGTTTTCGTGCAAGAATTTTATATACACACATGCATATATATATATATATATTTATATCTATATATTTTAAAATCTAAACACTCTCAGCCATAGTTACAGTCAACTCTCAGAAGCTGGGAATCTCTTTTTACTAAAATAAAATGGTTGGTCATTTTTAGATACTATATTGATGCCTGTAATCCCAGCTACTCAGGAGGCTGAGGTGGAAGGATCAGTTGAGCCCTAGAGTTTAAGACCAGCCTGGACAACATAGCAAGGTCTTGTCTCTACAAAAAAATTTTTAAAAATGTTAAAATATTTTTAAAAATTACCAGGGTATGGTGGTGCACTTGAGCCCAAGAGTTTGAGCTGCAATGAGTTATGATCACTCACACCACTGCATTCCGGCTTGGATGACAGAGTGAGATCATGTCTTAATCAAAGAAAAAAAATATTATATTGAGATCTTTCAAAATCTTCCTCAAATGTGTTCAAAGTTGATAAATGTATATTGAGGTGATTGCTCATTTCATATAAGGTAAATACTTTGATCATAGTTTTTTTAAAAAACTTTCTTTAAAACATTATGCATTCAGTTATTTTCCTGAATTGAGAAATAATATCCTACTTTTTGGATATATTCTAAAGTCTATTGTTTTCATCTAGAAAGTCCAAACTGGATCTGTAACGGCTTTAACAGAGCCCCTTGAAGGCCATCACCCTGATTTGCAATTAGAGCAGTTGCTGGCAAGGTGGCCTCTTTGTGAGGTTGGGGAGGTAACTGGGGTCTTTGTGGAGAATATAATCTTCACTTCTTCAAGTCTTGAACATGCTGTCATCAGGTTCTGACTGATCGGCCACCGACAGTCATTATTACTTTTTTTTCCCTTGGTGCCAACGTATAACCGCATGAATTTTAGAATTCGTTTCAGTTTGGGTTCCTCCAGAAGCAGACCAACTTAAAGATGCAGTGCTGTTGTGTCCACAGGCGCTAACTCCAGGAAGAACACTCGAGGAAGTGGGGAAGGTGAGACAGGAAGGGGGAAGCCAATAAAGAACATGTTTTATGAGTGGGCTATTAGTGCTCACGCGTTCTGGGGCCCTTCTGGAAACCACATGGAACATGCCAGAGATTGGCACTGACCCACTCCTGCCCAAGCCCTGTTGGTTGAGGGCTGCCTGGGGGACATTCTCTGCAAGCTCCCCTGGTCCTGAGCAAGCCCTCAGAGAGAGTTTTTGGGAAACACAGATACCTGGCACAGGACTTGTCAGTGAGTCAAAACTGAGGCAGCTGCCAGTGCCCTCTGTCCATTGGAGGTGGCTGGGGCAGGTAGCTGTGCCTGCCATCGTGCAGGAAGCTGCTCTGCTGTGAAGGAGAAAGCAGCTGTTACGGGAAGAATGAGGCTTGAATCTTGACCGAGCCTTTATGAGATGATTGCTTGGGGAAGCTCGGATTCTTGAGTTATAATTGTAAACATAGGGTTAAGTAAGCATGTGAAGTGGCACAGCATTTTGTAGTTTATGAAACATCATGACAAGGGACCCCAGAGATCCTCTAAGTCCAACTACATCCCCAGTGAGTGGCCTTTCTGTCCCCGATGCCATGGCAAGTGGATGGTGAAAGGTAGGGCTCTGGGGTCAGGAGATCCGCGTGTTAGCTGCCTCTGTCTGTCGAGTGATAGGAGATTTGTTGCTTGGTCCTTAGGGGATTATTCTAGTGCAGACAAGTAGAGCTAAATTAATGCTGTTTTCCCACATTATCAAGAGTTATTTACTCTCTGGCCCTTCTTCTCTGATTTCCACTTTCCCTTCACACAACACAGACCCTGGGAGGGAGGAAAGGAAATCAACAAATTTTGGTCAAAATTGCTCCTCTGGAAATCTGTCAGTGGTGTTTGTTAGGTTCCTTTTTTTTTCTTTTCTTTTTTTAATTGAGACAGGGTCTTGTTCTGTCATCCAGGCTGGAGCACAGTGGTACAATTATAGCTCACTGCAGCCTTGAACTCTTGGGCTCAAGTGATCCTCCTGCCTCAGCCTCCCGAAGTACTGGGAATACAGGTGTGAGCCACTGTGCCCAGCCTAAGTTTAATAACATGCACAGCACATGCATTCTCTCTTTTAATCCTCATTAGAACCATGCACAGTAAAATTTGTTGCCATTTTATAGATGAGGAAACCAGTCTCAGAGCAGTTAAAATAACTTGTTCACAGTCACAGCTAGCAAGTGGCAGAGCATGGATTTACATATAGCTCAAATCCTGAGCTAAGAATAAAATGATTATATTTTGTTTCATTTTTTATTGTAGATCATTTTCCCACATATATGTAGTGTGTGAGAATTACATGTGTGTGTACACACATATGCATGTATATACGTACACATACACATACATTCTCTTCTCCCTTCTGTTTTGTTGTTGCTGCTGCCATAACTCATGGAAGACACGGGGTTACCTTGCCTTTCTCTTCAATGCCAGTGATCTTCGTTCATTTATGCCCAGAATTATTTGCATTTGGTTCTTTGAGAGTTCAAAAGAATCTGTAACATTCTATTTGTGGAGAAAAAACTTTACATATATGAAACCAAAATGCTGCTTCTAAGAGGTATGGGGTCAAAATAAAGGAGTTTGTGGGAAAAAGAAAAAGAAATGAGTATTAACACCACAGTCCTTCTCTGTTTGCATGCATTCCTGGCAAACTTTGTCAAAGTTAAAAATATTTTTCTATTGCAACAAACCGAAACATGTTCCTGGTGTTTTTGGAGGTGCTTCCTTAATGTCCAAGAGAACTGAAGTTTTGTACTTCCTCACACCCACTTACAAAGACGTGTGCTTTAAGGACCAAACACTAACTCTTTCCTGTTGGAAGCATCCTTCACACCTCACGGGCCATTATCTGAAGTCCCTTCTCATCCTCGCTGCATTAATTACCCATTAATAATGCCAAGTGTTCAATTGCTAAAGAACCTGCAGGACTCAGTTTGTATTCATGGAACAGCTTTGTTACTGGCAGAGGATACAGGACAGCCACGCAGCAGAGGCATTTGAAGGCATTCTTTGTGTCTCAAGTACAGGCTCCTTCATCCTCCCACTGTGGGTTCGCACAGTACACAGGGGCTCCAGGCCTCAAACTGCCACCAGGACATGTATGAAGCATTTTGATCCCAGGAAGCTCAAATTTTGTTTATGGTGGTGGTGGTGGTGGTGAGTGTCTCATAGTGAGCTGGTCACATGGGCACGTTCCACTAACCCTTACCGTCGAAACTCACCTCCCCGGCCCCGACAGGCGACAATGATTATTACTAAAACAAGTGCAAGTCATAAATCTAATGATTACTGCTAAACAATGCTGAGAGGCTGATACATCCTGCTCTGAAACAACTGTTGAATCCGTGGTTATAGAATGCCACTTACTTTCAGTTAATAGATTCCATGGCATAGTCCAAGGATCAGTAACTATGTAGATATGCGTGTAGTCAATTAAGATCAGCTGAAATTAACTCCTGCTAGGCATTTACTATTGTGCGTTCCTGAGCCCAGCTGCTAAGAGTACTATCAGAATCAAAACATCACATGCACCCCACAAATATATATAATATATACTATGTACACATAATAATTAAAAATAAAAAATTTAAGAAAAAAGATTAAAGATGAAAAAAAAAGAATACCATTAGTAAGAGCAGAGTGCCTGTGCTGCCATCAGCCATCCCCTTTAGTCCCCCGATTTGCGGGCTGTTAGGGCTGAGGGGTGATGCCAGGCACCTCCCTGAGCTGAATGAAGTTGCACTTGACTTCTGGCCCCTTCACAGTGCTCAGAAGGGAACATATACTCTGGGCTGTTTTTAGAGTAGGAGATCAACACCTCTCATTTTCCTTTACTACCCTCAAAGTGTATGTGTCTGTGCCTGTCTTTTCTGTGCCTCTGTTTTGGTCTTAAGTGAACTCCCTTTCTACGCTGAGTTGGTTTTTTCAGTTGATACCAATAATTTCAGATCCCCAATTAATACATGAATTTAAGAATAGTTTGAGGGTTGGAGAATGAATAATGTTTAACTTGGAACTTAGGGAAGGTTATAAGAGGCCTTCGAAGATTTGGAAAACTGTTACATGGTTACATGAAAGCATGGAAAGTATCAGGCTTTTTTTTTTGAAACAGGGTCTCACTCTGTTGCCTGGGCTGGAGTGCAGGGGCCTCATCATGGCTCACTGCAACTTCAAACTCCTGGGCTCAAGGGATCCTCCTGCCTCAGCCCCCTGGGTAGCTGAGTCTACAGGTACATGCCACCACACCTGGCTAATTTTTATTTATTTACTTTTTTTATAGAGACGAGGGTCTTGCTATGTTGCTCAGGCTGGTCTTCAACTCCTGGTCTCAAGCGTCGTCCTGCCTCAGCCTCCCAAAGTGCTGGTGCAAGCTACCACGCCCTGCCAGGAAATCAGGCTTATTTTGATTTGTCTATTAGGACCAGTGGGTAATAGTACCATCAGTGGGTAGAAGTTGAGGAAGTCGGTTCAAGAGAAGGAAGAACACCCTGTCAGTGACAGTTGGCTAAGGTGCAGGCTGCTTAGTAGGTTATGAGCACTCAGAGTCAGGCAGAATGATCAACTGTCTGGAATATCAACGATCAGATTCTGCTTTGGGTTCTAGATAAGTGGTTTTTAAACTATGTTTCTGGGGTAGTGAGATTCCACATAGGTGCCTGAGGGCCGGCATGGGATCCAATGGGAAGGCCAAACCCCTATCCTATCTCATCATGGTAGCTCAGTTTTTATTTGTTTTACACATTGGGTTCCATAGAATAATTTATTTGATAAAAAGATTTCTATGGTTAAATAATGTTTGAAACTAGATAACCACAGAGATTCAAGTCTGAATGTTGTGACCCAGGGTCACACCTGAAAGTGTCTAAGTCTTTCTTTCTTTCACGGTCCCCTTTCCTTTACTATCCAAATACTGATATAATGTTGATTTCAAGGAATTCTGTTTCCTATCCCGAATTTTAAAGAATTCCTATAGGTGGTTACATTTTCCTGGTTAACACCTCTGACCTCCTGCTTCCAAATGCTCTTCCGTCACCTCTAGCCGTCTCATCACAACTTAGTGCTCCCCTAGTCCCATTCGGTCTGCACCATCCCCAAAAAAGGACACAGTGCGCCTTTGATTCCTTAAGGCAGCGCTGACACAAAACTACCATCGTTAGGGTTACCATGGCTTTTGTTGAGGACTTGGGGTTAATTAGGGCAAGTTTTCATAGAACACGAACCATAAAGCTGAATGTAAAACATCCAACATTCTGAGGCGAAGACTCCGATCTCTTCTTCAGCCCTATTTCCTGCCATACTGAGCAGAGTAACCTGTCCATTTTACCTTATTCTTTAAGTTTTTAGCTTCTGCTCAAGCTTTAGTTTTCAGTGCAATTAAAAAACATCAAAACGTAAAGACCTCTCCTACCAATATAAACATCTTTTATAAGTGTACGAGAGCCAGTTGCCCTCCGTATCTCTGCCTCTCCTACCCTGCCCCAGTGCCAGTCCTCTCTTTGCAGAACTAAAAGGCCCAGTGAAGTAATTCCCCAAACCAAAGAACATTCCTCTCCCCAAGATGAATTTGGCCATTACCTCTGAAAATGGTTGTAGAATCCTCTTAGCATCTCCCCTTTGGTGGTTTTCTGTAGAACTAGCTAATCATTTAAAATCCTTTCTCAACCTAACTGGAGCTTCTACCCTTCGTGTTGGGCTGCCCCAATACCATGAAGGACTTTACTCCTCAAAGGACTTCAAGGAGAAATGACACTCTTCTAGAGTCAACATGTTTTTTGAAGATTTTATAACTTAAGGGGAAGTGGGTGAAATAATTAAGAAAAAGGAAAAAGGGGGGTGGAGAAGCACCATTCATTCATTCAGCACATATTTATTGGTACTTACTACAGGGTGGGCAGCATTTAGGCCCTGGAGAGATAGCAGTCATTAAGTCAGACAAAATCCCTGCTTTCAAGGAGCCTATATTCCAGTGGAGGAAGACAGACAATAAACACACGTATAGTATGTCAGTGGGGAATAAGTTCTTCATAGTTCTTACTATGAAGACAGGTTAAGAGAATAAAGAGTAACAGGAGGTAGGGGCTGCTCTATGTTAGGTATGATGAGAAAGTATCTCTGATAAGATGGTATTTGAATGAAGACTAAATGAAGTGAGGCAGCAAGCACGTGGACGTGGGTGAGGGGCGATATCTCTCGTAGAAGGAATGGAAAGCATAGAGGTCTTGAGGCAGCAGGATGGGGGCATCAGAGGAAAAATGACAGCCTGAGGGTACGATGGAGTGAACAAGGGGAGAGACGGGTAGCGGATAGAATCAGTAGCCAGGGACCAGTTCGTAACGGCCTTGAAGGCCAAGGAAGAACTTAAGGTTATATTCTGAGTGAGTTGGCAAGAAGTAACAGGTCTGAGGAGTATTCGCAATGGCAGTCAAAGAACTGGCTTTTCACGTGCTTGGGTCTCATGTTTTTTAACATCAAACAGGACAGTTCATAAAAGCCCCCTGAGCTGGCCTTTGCCAGTTCTCAGCTCCTACAGAGAAGAGCCGAAAGGGCCTGGTGTAGGTGGGAGAGAAGAAAAGGCATTCTTCGTCTCATTCTCAGCTCTGTCCAGGAACCCCGTGGCCCTGCTCACTTCCTGCTTCCAGGGGAGCTCGCTGCGGACTGGCTGCCATTGGGACCCGCCTAGTGCCGAACTGTGGGGAAAAAACTGCTATTGTACCTGGGCTGCCTGTGGGCTGAACTGAGTCTGCTTGCCCTCTATGAAAAGTTGGCAACCACCAAAAATGGGGAAATACAAGCAAATTTGAAGAAAACGCTTCATATCTTTTTAACTGCATGATTTTGTAGTTACAGGGAAGATGAGATAATGATGTCATCCAGGGAGGCTGTCTGGCCAAACAGGGCCTCATATGTGTGTATCTCTGTGTGCATGTGAGTGTATCTGTGTGTATTTCACGTGTGTGTGTAAGTATGTGTGACTGTGTGTATATGTGTGTGCACTTATGTTTGAGGTGGGAGGGTGGGCAGAGGTAGAATTATCACTACAATTCAGGGCTGTTTTCCCATTGAAGATCCAGAAACTGGATTTGGTAGCACTCTTTTTTTTTCGAGATGAGATCTCGTTATGTTGCCCAGGCTGGTCCTGAACTCTTGGGCACAAGCAGTCCTCCTGCCTCAGTCTCCCAAAGTGCTGGGATTACAGGTGTGATCCACTGCACTCAGCTTGGTAGAGTTCTTAAAGGTTGTCAGGTCCACAGTACTCACCCATATTAATCAAGCCTGCAAGAGACTAATTATTCAGAATGCCAATTGCTTAATTTATAGTGAGAGATCAAATTGTCACAGGAGCTAGAGAACACTTTTCTGCTGGTCAGAGGATTCTCTCTCTAGGCCCCTGAGCTCCCAGGCCTGCAGGCATCCACCATGCTTGGGGCTGGACTGCACACACTGCCTGAGGCTGCCTACCTCTCAAATTCCACACACTCAGGAGAATTGACATGTATTCACACAGGAAGCCCCATGACAGTCAAAAGTTTGGTGATCAAGGCAAGGTACGTGGATGATGTTAATAGCCAGCACTATTGAACTGCCGTGGCCAGACATGGGGCCCAGATAGTTGGGTTTTGCTGGTCCACGTACTTCCTTCCTGCATCAGCACTGGACTTCCCTGATAAATCCTTATGTGGAGGGAGGGGTTCCTGTCTATTCAGTCCAACTTACATTCGCAATTTTGTCTTTTTTAAAAAGGGTACCTGAAGACCATTTCCTTGCCAGGTGCGGTGGCTCATGCCTGTGATCCTAGCACTCTGGGAGGCCGAAGCGGGTGGATTGTTTGAGCTCAGGTGTTCGAGACCAGCCTGAGCAAGAGCGAGACCCCATCTCTACTAAAAAAAATAGAAAGAAATTATCTGGACAACTAAAAATATATAGAAAAAATTAGCCGGGCATGGTGGCGCATGCCTGTAGTCCCAGCTACTCGGGAGGCTGAGGCAGGAGGATCGCTTGAGCCCAGGAGTCTGAGGTTGCTG